>CM057814.1:76418941-76548941 GCA_030067965.1 Latrodectus elegans
AGTTTAAATTTCATATGCTATCCTGTTAGTTTACTTTTCATATTATTTTTTAATAGTGTATCTCAATATATTATAAGAAAATACTTTCAATTTCAGAAAAATTATCCTATAAAATAACAAATATAACTTATATAAAATTTAGCTATAAAAATGATACTAAAATAAAGCATAATATCACTTAATATAACAATTACTGATAAAACATAAAATAATAATTTAATTTTTATAGAGTATATTTTATTAGTTTAATTTTCATATCATTGTATTAGGGTATTTTAAGATCATAAGAAATTATACTTCTCTTCTGGGGAAATTATCTACAAAAGATTTATGTTTTAAATTTGAAAATGTAGTGAAATGGCTTGAAATAATAATTGTCGTGAATCAAAAAGTAAAATCTAATGATTATGTAAAAACCTTAAAATTTCCAGACTTTTCCTTCGAATTAGTTTTTACACGGATCATTAAATAAGTTGTAAACTAATTTCCATTAGATCGCAAATTAATCACAGTTTCTGAGTACAACAGGTATTTGAAGAACTTGAAACAAGGATAATATTTATATTAATGTTGTGATAACTTATAGTTTCCTGAAATTTTATTAATTTGTACCCATTCTTGATCTAGTCTTTGGACCTAGAGCTTAACTAACTAAATTTTTTTGCTGTAATTTTAAACTTTTAAGCAATATGTCAATTAGAAAGGATATTACACAAGTTATATATACATCAGTACCCTTATTTAGCTAGGATTTTGAATATAAGAAATGCGTGTTTATGAGTTCGTGTGATGAAAATAATCAAATGGATACGAATTTGAAAAATTTAAATACCAGTTTATTGCTAATTCAGAATTTACAAATCCCATAAAATAAAATTTCATTTCCTCTTTACCGAAACTATAAGAAATATAGCGTGTTAAAATTTTACAATTCTAAGTTTTTCATACGATTTTATTAAAAATACAACTTTTAGTGAATGTAACAATTTTACTTTTCTTTATTTGGAGTTATAAATTGTAAAATATTATTTCATTTCACTGTTATATCATCATGTCTCGCTAATGTTTTGTGTTATAAAGGTTGGAAATATGAATCTGGCAAAATTTTTATGAATGTTTTCTACATAATAAGAAAAAATTTCAACCTTAAATTTTAATTTGTCTTTTTCCGGTACTTTAAAACAGTTACAATTTGGTAATATAAATCAAAATTTTAAAGACTGTTTTCCATTGGCTAAAAGTGTTAAGATATAAAAAAATTCTAATGCGTTTGATTCTAAATATTATTCATATCGTTTTTATACATATATTATACTTTTCTGAACAATTTAAATTCAATATTAAACTCTTAAATGTTCATTTAATTTTTGTTCTTAATAATTCCACTGAAAAGATTCAAATAAACTCTGCAAATCAAGAATTATTTATAATTCAGTTTCCAATCTTTATAAGTTAAATATTCTGTCTATTTCAAGCTATTCACTTTTGTAGTCCTAAACAAGTGGATGAATTGATAAATGAAGTAAAATCTAAACTATTGAATTGTTTAAATTAAAAAAAATTAAATTGCTAGTTATAAAATTTAAACAATTAAATATTATAATATTTGATCGAATTTTGAAAAAAATTATTTACTGATGAAGATAAATTTACTATAGGCCAAAGGTAGGCCCTCTCTCTATATCGACGAATGTTGCCGGATTCGATGCTTGTCATTGTTGAGCAACAAGAAAATGATCCTGAATATTTTGTTGCCTAAACATCTGTCCGGGTGGGTGATTGGAAATCATTCAGACATTTTATCTTATAAGATAGATAAATTTAATTTACCATTTATGTAAAATTCTACTAATGTTAATACTGCTAATGTTGTATTCAATCGTTTTACAATAGCCTTTTGACTATTAGATCAATCATTATTTTGCGCTAAAACATAAATGAAAATTATTTGTTATATTAATGATTATAAAATGCTTAATTTCTTGATTATGCAAAATCTCTTAAGCTGGAAGCAAACGAATTCAGTGATGTATAACAAAATGCAAATATTTTTTAAGTAATGGAATAAAAATATTTGATTTCTGATGATTGATCACAGAATGTAATTAGACTAATTGAATGAAATTATGAATACATTTTTGAACGTTATTATATGAATTTCTGTAAAATTTTCTAATATTTCAAGTTAATTAAAATGTTAATAATACTTCACTTGGATTTCTTGAAATATTTTAAGAACTTAAAAAGTTGCAAAATGATCATAGAATACTTGATAAGTTGCAATATATCAAGTATCTTCATATCAAGTATTATCAAGTATCATCATCATTTTTTATAGGAATTATGAATAACGTACGCAAATTACTCATCTAAAAGTATTTTTGAATCACTTGAGGAGTTTTTATAGTTGTCCAATGCCTATTATAAAGTTGTGATTAAAAACAAATATTATTTTTACTGATTTGTCTCTAATTATTTAGTTTATTTTTAATAATGCATACCGCAAAATATTCTTTTTCAGTCCCTTTATATGAGGGAAATTTTAATTATTGATTATAATTCATCTAATGCACATCTATTTCTTTTGTTTATAAATGATTTATAAATTGTCAAGATTTTAATTTTTTTTAACTTCATTCAAAAAAGAAGCTAGAAAGTTTAAATGTGTTTAAAGAAGTTTTTTTGTAGGGAAATTTTTGATTTATAATGATGGTCAATTTCTTGATCAGATAACAAAATGATTACAGATAAAATATGTGCATTTCATTTGCTTGGAAGGTATATGATCGAGTTAATGGAAATTTTATTTGAGAAAGTAAAATGGTGTTACAAAGAAATACCAACCAGATGATGACATTATCCATAAGCCATTAGAATGCAATTTAATGTAAAATCTGGTTTAATAAAATAATGCGTAATACTAAATAAAGGCAACTGTGCACTTTGTAAACATTTGGAAAATATTTAATTGTCTGTCCTTATTCAGTTCTTCTTTAATGGAATCTGTGCAAATTATTTAGATCTTTATAATCTTATTTGTAATTATCTATTTCTGTTGAATTTTCATTTATGTATTTAATTAATTGATCACTTTATATAGTTTTATTATTAATTTACAATATAATTTCGATGTTCGGGATAGCTTCTGTAAGGTTTGGTTTTTGCGTAGCTATTAGAGTACAAATAAAAATCAAGTATAGAGTCAGTATTTTATGCAAAATGCCGCGTTTGTAATAAAAATTGCTTTAAAGTATTTAGAAAATCGTGGAATTACTTAAATGTTTAATAATTTTGCTATTAAAAAAACTTTTTATTGATTTCGAGAAAAGTTATATATGCATAAAATTTAAGAACAATCATCAAAAGTTTTAAAAAAGATTTTAGCTGTTTTTATATAAAAATATTATTTTAAATACTTTACGTCAAATTTTTCTTACCTGTTAGAGAGTAAAATGATTATTATGTATGTATGAAATCAATATTTTTTTGTCTATATATCTGAAAAAGTATTTAAGAATTTTTAATTTCGTAATGCTTATGAAAAGAAATCTCTGAAAACAGTTCACACAGAGAATAATATTACATATAAAAGTAAGTGCCCCAAAAATCAACCCACACAAATTTATTACCATCATCATAGTAACGCGCGAAGAATTGCAACAAAAGTAACTCTTTTATGATGAGAGCGTGTACATTTTAATTCACAATTGGGGCTAATTAAGACATACATCAAAAGTCAAGGAGACATTTAAACTTGCGAGCTGAATTACTTATTTGTAATAAAAGTCTTCAGCTTTAAAATTTCGCTTTCTCATACTTTGTTTACAAGTCGTCGTGTGTTTAAAAACCGTTTCATCGTTACGGGTTTTAAACATAATTAAACTATCATTTTCCTCAAATTACTGTTAAGAGAAATGATGTCAGAGACAATGTTTAAACTAGTATTTCTTTTTTTAAACGGATCATTACGGAGTAACTGCTCTAATGACGAGAACTTTAAACGGATTAAATCGTACAAATTGCATGAAAAATCTCTTAAACGTCATTATTTGTATCAGCATCGGATGAGTTTCCTCAGTTACATCCTTTTTACGTTACCTATATCCATCATTTTTTTTTCTCTAACAGGAAAAGAAAAAATCCTAATCTTAAAATTATTTCCTGCTTGGAAAAGAAAATTATTTTTATTGATTCCAATTGCGTAAGCTTTGTAACAGGTAAAGAGTGATTTTTAAAGGAGAAAAGATGTTTTGTAATAAATTGTAGTTTAATTAAATTTTGCATTACGTTGTGTCAAGATTTTTTATATCATTAAACTTGATGATATTTTTGTAATTTTACTGTTTTATGTTTAATGGGAATAAATTAATGCTACTTTAGGCAATGTATACAAATATTAAGAGCACCTTACAAATATTTTCGTTCATTTTCAAGAATTTCTAGGAAAGAGCAAATTATTTGTATAGGTTTAATTTTATTTAGATTTTGTATTAGAATTATCAATTTTTGAGAAAAAATTTTAAGAATTTTTAAAATTTTCTTTTTGGGTTTAAGATCTTGACATTGGTATCTTCTGGTCATAGAACATTTTTTGGTTATTATTAAGACATTAAATTTAGCCAAGATATTTTTGTAATTTGTATGTCCCTCTCAACGTTTTATTTAATATTAATTTACCCATTTTTTAAATATTATCTGAATATGTTACTTTTATGTAATGTAATACGTCCTTAAAACCTTTTAATATATTATCTTTTCCGTTTCAAAAATAAAAAAAGATTATTACAAACAAACAGCTAAAGTAATTTAGTGGTATTAATTATGCATTTGGTTTTACAAAATCATTCTTTAAATGTTTGAAAATATTTTAAAGCTATACAAGTTACCAGATGCATATTGTATTTTCATTGATTCTACTTTATCAAACTTAAATAACTTTTTCCTATAACCTAATATAGAATTGTGTTCAGCTAACATGTAACGAATACTTATTTTATTTCAACATGAAATTTTTTTTTTGTAAAAAGTACATTGACACTAATTTATTTAATGAATCTATGGTAATTGGATCTATAGATGTGGGCGAAAATGTAAAAGTAAACCCTTATAATTTATATCAGTATAGAAATGAATATCTCATGCTGTTTCAGACGCCTTCTTAGATTTCTTTTCATGCTAGCCAACTATTCGCACTGAACAATTATCATTGAATACCTACACATTTCTGAAGGTGCGCCTCAGTCTGACGATTGGCGATGAAATGATGACGCTCACCTTTGTGAGTAATAGATGGTGACACCCACTTGGCGTTGGAAAGTCATTCGTGTTCATTCCTTTCTCGGAGAGAGTATTAAAAGCACACAAACAAGAAAGTTGCATTCTCTAATTATAAATAAATGTAAATTATAATCAGGTTAGCAATAAAGTTTATGTTTAAAAATAGAAAAAAGCATGTCGCTGATTTTTCCTATTTTAAAACTTATTTTATTTAGGTTCTTGAGAGTTTATTTTAAGACTATTTTGAATATCTAAATGCAATTTTTGCAATGTCAGAGCTGGTTGCTTAATTCATATAGTATGGATTCAGTAGTAAATGCAAGTTGCTAGTATAAATATGACTTCCTGGCTTTGCTCAAAAAATTTATTTTAGTTTATATTTTTCTGTTTTTATGAATTTTTTCCCCAGTAATTAAACTATAAATTAAAATTAATCTCTTAATCATAATTTAAGATAATTAGGATGATGGATATAACAGAGAATACACGCTTAAATATATACTATTAGAGTTTGTTTACTTAAAACCAACATTGAACTCTTTAAAAGCATGTTTTTATAGTTTATTTCATGTAAATTTATCTAAATATTTGTTACTCTAAATATTGCTTACATAAATACTTCTGAATTACTTAACAGTTTAACAAAGGCTAATGCGAATGTGCATTTAAAAATAATTATTCATTAACTCATATTATGGTCGTGTTATGACATCAACTTCTTGGCTAACATTTTTTCTGAAAATTACAAACCCGATAAAAAATATTTGGTTCTAAGAATTTATAATCTCTGGTTCTTTATCTTAGTTTCGTTAATAATTAATTCCTTTCAAATTATTCAGTAAAATGTATAATGAAATTGTCTCCCTTTAAATACTCATTTTCTTCTTAACGGAGGTGGATAGCAAATTTTCATTTTTCTTCATAAATTTTCCTATTTTTGTTGCACACTGGATTTTTTAACTTCATCAGTTATGAAATGTCCTTTATTGGGAAAATACAAAAAGCTCTTAGCTATATTTATAAACTTGTGCAAAATGTAATTTCTATTGGAAAGAAAACAGACCTTTTTGGCTTTAAAAACTTCCATTCTAAATTAAAATTTGCTTAAATTTCAATCTATAATGTCAATATTAAGATAAATACTATTTCGTGATAGTTATAAATGAATCAAAATTGTCAAATGAGTTTAATATTCATTTGTAACTACTAATAGGAAAACTATTACAAAATGTTGCTTATAATTTCATGTTTATTGAGGAATTATTTGAACTCATGTTTAGAGCTGTAACTACTTTTGATATTATAATTACGAGTTCTTTATATTAAGCATTAAAGTACTATATATATAATCCAGTCTTATTGATGTGACCACTTGTCAAAAGCCAGAATAACCAGCTTTTACAGAATGGACTACTGCCAGACCTACAGGAAGAGAGTCAATTCGATTCCTTAAAGTGTTCATTGGGGTTGTTGAGCCATGCCGACTCGAGTTCCGTGACCAGCTGCGCTAAATTACGCGGATGAGAATCCTTGCTGTGAATAACACGATTGAGATTGTCTCACACATTCTCTACTGGGTTTAAGTCAGTTGAATTTGACGGCTAAGAGAAAGCTGTAAACTCATTCTGGTATTTTTTCAAACCACGCATTCTCTGTCAGCTGTATGCCACCTCGCATTGTCCTGCTGGTGGATGTCATCATCCTGATGAAAAATAGTGCACATATATGGGTGGACATGGTCTACCAGGACATATGTGTACTTATATTGCTTTATCGGGACTTTTACGAGAATGAGTCAATTCAGCGAATGCCAAGAAAACATTTCCCAGATCATAATGCTCCTCTCCCACCCTGGGCCATTCTAGCAATGATCAAGGTGTTTGCTTTTAGAAGTTTCACACCTTATAAGTCAACATCCAGCTGTCCGATGAAGCATGGAACATAATTCATCAGAAAATGCTACCTGTTGCTACTGATTAAACATCCAGTTGTGGTACTCCCGTGCAAATTCCGACCTTCGTTGCAGATGAACAGAAGTCAGCATAGGTGCATGAACAAGGCATCTGCTTCGGAGGCCCAGACGCTACGTTCACCGAACATTAGTTTGGGAGATACTATCGATAGTTCTTTATTTCATCTGGGAGGTCAGTTGCTCAGTCCTAGTAAGTTTATTAGCTCGAATGCATCACCATCGTTCACCCATGTCATTTATGACTCCTGATGCACCGCATTTTCCACGTAGCTGATTATGGACAGCCCCATTTTGCCATGTAGGGTATACTTTCCCCCCTAAAACTGGTTAAAATCTTTTATGGTTAGGTACAAGGATTTCTGGCTATGTTTACACAGTATACTTTTACCACAGAGGCACGCGAACAGTTCACAAATTTAACCGTTTCGGAAATATTTTCACCCTTGGTCCGAAAGCCAATGATCATGCCCTTTTTGAATCGCTGAATAAATCGCTTCTTTGAGACCCGAAAACCATTACAATGTTTTCCAAAACCCTCTCACAAAATTTAAATACGCTCAACTTCACTGTGCTGTTACTTGTTTTCTGTGATTGATTATTTAACATCGAAGTAAAAAGTACGTGTAGATCACATTAATGTGACTGGATAGTGTAGAAAAAATAAAATTTAATAGCAAATATTTCACGGTTGATGGAAATTACTTTTGTGTAAAGAAAGTCATTTATATTCTTTGTTTAGGCAGGACTAATATAATTGGAATGAAGTCCTCAAAAGGAATTATGAACTTCATAAGAATTCACGTTTGCAAAGGATAACGAATCCAATAATTCTTGAACAAATCTAGAATATCAGCACTTTTTTGCAGCTAATTGAATCATTGGTTGAATGTTTATTTGCAGATGATTTGGTGATGGTAAATCCTCTTTATTTTAAAATTTGCTGATTTGAATTAGAAGAAAAAAAATTAGATTTCAGCCAGCTTTCTAGAATTATTAGGAATGTTATGATATGAATCATTCTATGTAAATAACTAATATAATATTTTATTGAAATTAACTTCAGTAACTCAAATTTTTACATAAAATATATTAATTTACATTTTGTTGAATTACATACCTTTCAGAGTTGTTTTTTAAAAGACAATTTTGAACAGTATTTGAGCAAAATAAAGCTCACAATCAAAGTTGATAGTATTGTGAAAAGTTTATTATTGAATGTAAAATTTCTCTTGTATTTTAGTTCTCTAAATTATGTAAAAGAATGTATGTAATATTAAATTCTGAATTGTTCTCAATATAATATTATTTAATACTTCAGACCAAAAATTGAAATAAATTATCAAAACTTTTCACATAGGTTTTTAAGCCAATTAGTTTCGTAGTTGGACTTCCTAGATTGGATTTTTTATGAAAATATCGATACATTTTTGCTGAATTATTCTAGTTTGATGAAACAGAGATTAGTTGTCCTGGTAAAAAGAATTTGGAAATGTAAACTGATGGGTGTAAAAATTGTACTTCTTGTTCTTAATAATTTGTTTCATGATAACAAAAACTATTTATAAAATTTTGAAAACAAACATAACTCAATTTCCTCACAGCATTGACAAATTTATTATTTTCAATAGAAATGTCCTGCAAAACTTTATATTTATTAAATAATTGTTATCAAATTCATATACATTTTATAGGAACTCATAATGATTACGGGTTTATTAAACAATCTTTAAGCAATTTGAAAATGGTGATGAAATTACTTTAAATAAATAAGTGTATGTCTTGTTTTCGATTTGTGTTCAGAATTTCAATTGTACAGCTATAAACTATTTTGAAAAGTGAAATTTTCCCTGAATTTAAAAAAAGAATTCTCAGGAAATGGAAATCATACGTATATTTTATATAGTTGACTTTCTTTTGACCTTTTAGGTTAAGTGTTGGTTCAAATGTCTCGGAGGTGTTCCGTTTCCGACTTCCTAGATAACAGTACAGTTTTAAACACATATAAACTTTGACATGTTTATCTCAAAGAATTCATAATCTCAATAATATGGTTTATTTATATTTACGTCATCTAAATTAGGAACACAGATGAAATACACCATTTTCAGTGGCATACTTTTTTGATATATCAAAAGAATTTTAACATCCCAAGTCACTGCAATCTCCTCCAGCAAAACATATCACGTACAAATTACAGAGTTCTATTTTAATTTTATTAACTGGAAATCGAACGATCGCTAGGGTTTCGCACGTTTTTAGAATACACGCGAACCTAATTATATTTTCCGGTCTCAAGTTAACTCCTAACAGAGAAGTGGACGTCAAAGTAGTTGTTGTTGTACTTGGAAGCCAATAAATAAATCATTCTTCAGAACTTCCTATTGTTCGATAACGATTAAAAAGCTACTTGGATTCGATATCAGGAAATGTTGCTTTCTGTTGAAAGAATCCATTGTTGTTCCTAAGAAAGTTTGTACGTAGCGGCGCGGACAGAATTAATTAGTTCCTCATGAAATAGCTCACTAAATGATTACCGCAACAAATTAAAAGGGAAAATTAATTTCCTTGTTTGTTTATTTACTTGCTTGGGTAACGTCCTGGTTATTCGCTTTAGGGAGAGATTTAATTTTAGAATGATTTAGGTAGGGAAATTGTAATACACGATATATGCAATCAGGAAGAAAATTTGAATAACTAATTATGGGAAAAAGACATTGGGGTGTTAAGTAACACGTATTAAGAACCACAACGAGAAAAGGAATGCATACTAATGAAGTAATGTTTTTATGTATTTTTAACGCTTCCTTACGCTTTAATAATTAATTTGTTATTCATTAGTCTTTAATGATTAGGAAAACATTTATTCAATGGTGAATCAAGTATTTTCATTTATTATTTAAAGAAGCAAATACATGGAATTGATATTTTCCAATTTTAGTAAAAGTGATAACATTGTATAGTTTAAAAGTTACATTAGAACACAGAGAACATATTACGACGATTTGGAATGAAATCTTACGAACTCAATTTCTTAAAATAAGATCGAAATAAATATACTATTAATTTAGATATATGTTTTTTAATTGGATAGTAAGAGTTTAAAAAAATAAAAATAAACAGAATCAAATATAATTGATTTTACTCTTAAGTGTCGCTTAGTTTATTTTTAAACAAATTTTTATAAAGACAATTTTTGAAACAAACATTTTGAAGATTAGGTTAAAACAAAATAGCACAACGATTTATATCTTCCTTGAAAATATAATTGAATAGGAAGTTAAAACACACAAAGAAAGTACATTAAATGAAATTAAGAATCCTAATACTTTTATAAAATTGATGTTAATAAAAATTTTAAAAAGATTTTAGTTTAAATAGGATACCGTTTCGTCCTATTTTTGCTGTTTACGTACCAAAGATAAACCTGATCTTATCTGATCAAATTAATTAAATAAAGTAGCTGTAAAAGAGAAAAACCTCAATTTGATTACAAAAATATATACATTGTAAAACGTAGCAGTAAGATAAATATCTTTACAACTGAACTACAAACCTATTGATGCTTCCATGGTGAGTTGTATAGGAATTTTCTTGTAAAAATTGTTCTTCTTTCATTTAATGATAGGAATATTTTGTAAAAGGAACAACTTTTGTTTTTTAAAATTTAGAACTTTAAGCAGTTCTGTAATGCAAACTACTACAATACATATTATAATATATAAAGTAGTACTTTTAAAGATAAGTTACAGAAATTAAGTTAAAGTGAAAGCTATAGTGAACAGCTTAGATGAATTCCGCAAGGATATTTAAGCTGGTTGTAAGCAGAGAAATTTTGATTACTTTTGTTTTCATGTATACATCGAAATCGACATTGAACAAAAAATATTATATTTTTCTTTATTACATGAACATTAATATGCTCTATTTTAAGACTATTGGGGATTTAAAAAATAAAGCTTCTGTATTATGTAGAGTATCAAATGTAATATTTTTTATTATTACGACAACAAAATACATAAAATCAATATGATGAACAAATAGGAACATTTCTTGAAATGCACACTTTCGTTCGTCCATACTATGTCATAACTAGATCTGCCACATTCTGTATTTATAAATATACATAGGTGGCACTATTTCATTTTTTAAGGCATTCGTCAATTCTGCTTTACTCGACAGAAGTCACGACCTTTCTATAAATCAGGCGAAAGCTTCCCGTGTCACTGCAGGGATGTCCGCTGCCAGACATTTTCCTGCTCTGTTCTGAGCCTCAAATTAGAAAAGACAAATCGACTTCCCGGTCTGACTCAAGAAGCAAAACACAAGAGTTTATCTTCCATTGCGTCATAACCTCTTGCCGTTCGGGTGATTTTATAGACGTGATGAGCCACTTTCCAATTAAAGAGCAGTCTTGGGAGATATGGAACTGGGCAATAAATTCCTTTCACTCGTCTTTTATCCTCCTCTCAGGTGCACGTTATCTCAATGTAAATTGGAACTTTTTCTGTCACGTTCTTATCTCGGATACCGTCTCATCATGCTAATCTTTAGCTACTGCTTCTGCATCAGACAATTATTTAATCCGAAAAACTGAAAAGCATTTATATTACATGTTTTGCATAATTTTGTTAATGACGCTAAGTTTCTAGGTAAATATGGATGCAATTTAGAAAGTATTTTAATGGACATCATTTAATTAAAGTATTTATCATCTTATAAATATTTGTATAATAATGTATATTGTAAGCAGAATATTTGTCGTATCTCGAAAAAAAAGCTATTATTTAAAAAAAAATTAAGGAATTCATTAAAGAGGCATTGTCTTTTAGTTTTGATTCTAAACATCACAATCAATATTGGGATGTTTCAATCAATATTTGATAAATATATATATATATATATATTGGGTGAGCATGAAGTTTTAAAATTATATATATATATATAAAGAAAAAATATAGGCAAAGATGTGGGGTTTATCAAAAAAAAAAAAAAAAAAAAAGTCAGAAAGAAGTCGGATTTTATTTAAGAAACACCCAAAAGAAAGAAAATTCTTCTCATCTCTTATTATAAAATTATTAATCTTTATAAAGTAGTGTTCAAAACTTTGCTGCAAAATATACACAGGGACTGGTAAGCATTACCTCAATCTTGTGCTCAAGGAAGTCATTCCTGCACTGAATCAAAGAGTCACATTGTCTTTAATCAACTTTATGAAGAATGGCACACTACAACGAAATACCAATGCGATGAAATTATTCCTTTCGCTGACCTTTGGTGAAGACAGAGTGATCAGTTGAATTTGGAAAATTTTACTGCCTTCACTATTATGTCTTTTCAATCCAGCAGAATTTTGGGTGTTGGATTATTTGGAAGCTTTTCTGAACCATAAATACATTATAACATTAACTGAATTCAAGCTATCTGTCAGTTGTGAAATTCTTAGAATTCATTCCGACATTTTGTACACAATTCTAGTGAGAATTGCAAATAGCTTTAATAATATCGTAGTGTGCTATTGGTCATAATGAACACTTGTTATTTCACATATAAATTAATGGAATATACTGTTTTGCTGTTCACTGTGTATTTCATCGGACGATACTTTGTGACTTGTTTATTACAAACCACATATCTTATCCCTTCCGTTTTTCTCAGATTTTTAAAATTTCAAGAAATTTTTGGCTCTTTCGGCGGGTATATATATATATATATATATATATATATATATATATATATAATATATATATATATATATATATATATATATATATATATATATATATTTTCTTTATAGAACTCATGCTAGAGTTGTACTGTACTGCTATTGAAATCATACAGAGGGCTGTGGAAAAACTTATCTACCAGTGTTAAGCATTTGGTGAGACATAACTATGCTTATTCTACAAAGGAGAGCTATATTTCAAGATAAAGTTTGAAGGACAGGGAATGAAAAATCTTCGCAGAGAAGTTCTTTTATCGTCCAATAGCAACTTGTGTCCGACTTGATAGTAGCACTAAGATATGAGTTTAGAATACTTTGTTTGGCGAGAAACGAACAACTTGAAAATTTTATATTGAGAGCAAAAATGGATGTCAATTCCTGCATGACGCTAATAGATGACGACGTTGTATAAAGATGAGGCAACATGTTGTTTTGCGGCATTCATATATTATTGTCTGCTTTATCAATTCACATTTACGACTGGCTCATCGTGTACCGTATGGAAGAACTTTTTTATGCAGGAGTTCCTTAATTAAATATTATTGACGTCTGTACCTGCATTGAACTCATGACAATAGAGACAGGTGTGCGTGTTCGTAAGAAATGATTTTTTTACAAATTATATTTTTATTTGTAATATTATGATGGCCGGCCACTTTTCTATTGTACTTTATGTTATATAAAATATAGTTATTAATGATAACTTTCGGAATTCTTCACTTAACCTCATATAATGAATAGTGAGTTAAAACCCGGAAATATGATCTTCGGTGCAATTGTGTACCACGAATCATTTTATTTGCTCAGAATTGTCAGCAATTTTACAGCAAAAGGCACATTAATATGTGTCGGAGGCAGAAATCACTTATTTCCTCCAAGATATTCTCTTTCAACAGGATATCCTCTCATACGTCTTGTGAAAATTTTTTCAAGAGAACAAAAACCTGTGGGATGTTTTTTTCCTAACATGTGGATTATCAAACATATCTAGTATTTCGATAATCAACGTCATGCTTTTGATCCACATCTTACATTTTCAACAAATGTACTTTTGTTACGCATACAAATAATAAAGAAAGCTCAATTCTTCTAGCAAACATTCAAAATAAGTTTGACTCTATTTCGAGTGGAATTGTGGAACCTATAGTAGCGCATGATGACTAAACTAAATATTGATTTTGGATACTTAACATTGTTTGTTTTTTATCATAAAATTATTTGTTGGTACCAATAAAGTCATTTGTATTAAATTTCAAATGATTCTAATAATTTTTTCCTGGTATTTCAATTTTTTCACATACGGAAGTACACATACATTTAATATTCTATACATTTATGGCTTGGACTATTCATATAAAATATAGTTCTTAATTATTTTTATTAGTTTATATGCAGTTATTTGTGACGAGATAATATTGTTCCACTATACATTCGTAATATACTAGAATTTTACTCACTAACGTACTAGAATGCTTGAGTCGTAATCAAGGCTGCCTATAAATAGTGTCAAATATTACGTAAAAATTATACAATTATTTGAATCATTACTATGCATGCTCCAAAATAATTAATGGCTATATTAGGAGATTTGAGAAAAACTTAGCTACGTAGAACCATAAATAAAATAAATTAAATAAGTGCTTTTTACCAAATATTCTAATGCATTAAAGTATTTGATAAGAATTGTATATCTCGTATATATTCTTTAATTTGTGAATTCTTGTTATGCATAACATTACTTACCTTAAAAGCTTATTTTCAGATGTGTTACTAACATGTAATTGATAACAAATGAAAATGCTATATGCATTAAATTTCTGCATTAAAGCATTACAAAATTACAGATAAAATTTGTTTATATTAAGTGTCAATCAAAATAAAACTCTCGTTGAGGTATTAAATTAAAAATTTCTACAAAACAATTTTTAAATGAAAAGGAAATCACATTGACAATAATTTTCAAAAACATAAAATCATTCTCATTTGATTGTTCTAAAATTGGGGAATTTTTAAAAAAGTTTCATTGAGTTTACATATAAGGATACTTTTAGATATGCCTTAGGCAAAAAACACAGGGAATGATATATTTCTAAATAAAAAAACCATGTTATCTAGTTAAGCTTAGTCTTGTCAATTGATCTATTTTTTTCCAGAGTAATATTTGAATGACTACATAATTTTTGTTATGAGCCAACGCAAATATTTTTGATATCATCTCTAATTTTAATGAAAAAAAAAGGAAAAACTATTTATAAAAACTATCTAATAAATATATTTAAAAAATACAAAAATATACTCAAAAACAAAATACAAAAATATATTCAAAAACAAAATGGCTGTAAAATTTCACATTTCTTGAATATTACGGCAAAAAGACATGGATGGTAAACTTTTATAGCTAAATATTGTGGAAGATATATGGTAGATTATGCTGAATATTGACTGTTTCTATCATAAAAATCTCTAATTTTTACAAGATTTTCAGGATTTTGATATTTTTTTGGCATCAAAAGTAAATTAATTGCATTTTTAAAAAATAATTGCTATTAGTAAGGGGAACAAACAAAAAATAGTTAAGACACACTTTATTTACTTTTGCATTAACAGGGCTTTATAAAATGAAGTTAGAATAGTTGAAATAAAGGGAACTGATTTCATGAATTATTGCCGAATATCTAGGTTCACAAAGCAATATGAATTTATACAAAAGATGTTGGATTAATGAAATTATGTGAAGAAATTTTTTTATTTTAATTTTTCAAATGTATGTATGTTTACATTGTTTAAATACATGTACTGTTAATTATAATTCTTATGCACGTGAGAGAAAAGTTTTTGAGCATTCACCGAACTCATTTTATTTTATCGAAGTTCTTGTTTCAAATACAAGCATAGAGAATTATATAAGATGAAAATAATATTAAATTTTCATTATTTATAATATGACGTCATATTAGAATCATTATCAAAAAATTTTTAATCAGAAAGAAAAAAAAAATATGATACGTGAGGACTCATTATATTCATACAAAATTTAAAGTGCTTAATCTTTGTATGAAGGGAATCATCAACACAGAATATATTCACAATATTGAAGTATCTTTCATAATAAATAAGAAAAGCTAACTTTGTCGTTGTTCAGCATGTAATAAAATTACATTGAAAAATAATAAAAAATAATATTAAATAAAATAAATAGACTATTTCATCTCTTTACATACTTACTGAAATTGAGTCAGAATAAGCTAAAAATATTAAAAATTGACTACCTTATTCTTTAACTAAGTTGTGAGTAATGAGCTAGCTAACGAAGGTAAATTTATATTTATAAAGAAGTAATGAATACATATATTCGGTTAATAATAAAACTTCAAAGAAATGTAGAGGTCCAAAGTTAAAATAAATAAATACTATTTGAATTTGTTGTTTTTGAATGTTGTTTTTATAAATAATTTCTAAACTTAACTCTTTCACTGGAAAATATTTGATCAAATTACATGAAAAGAAAATTAAGAGAATAATTGAAAAAATTACTATATTAAAGTAATTACTTAAGTAATGTTAAAAAAAATAGATAAAGGAAATTTTAAAAAATCTAAATGGATAAACCTTTATTTACCTTAAGGTATCAATCTCATACAATTTAAATGAGGAAGTCTTCACAATTTATACAAATTAATTATAAAGAGGTCAGTGAGAAAAAAGTAAATTATTTATAGATGTAAGCAATTTCATGTCGTATAATATCTTTTTTTTATATTTATAATAAATATACTTACTTTCTTTCTTAATGGTTAAATTGTGCTTTTTTAAAATTATTTCTATTTTTATAAGAAATTATTTCCTTAAAATCTAACTTTCTATGCATTTTTTACGACATTTCCCTACGGTGCCATAAAAAAATCCCCATTTCCTTAATCTCGTAAGCGACCATCAGCCCTGCTGCGATACCTGCAAAAAATCCATAAGTCTACAAAACTAGACCAGCATTTCTCATTCAGTTCTATCTAGTTGAGATCGTAATGAGTTGCGTTATATACTGTTTGCATAAGATGAGAGGTTAATGTTTGTAAATAAACGGCAGGGTGAAAGGAGTGGGTTGAAGAGCGAAAGTCAGTAGGGGGAAAAGTGTTAAGGAGATGACAACCATAAAACAACTCTCCTCCAACTCGACATGATACTGATGCCATCCAGTTCTGGATTTAATATTTCGTCTTACGTCACTTGAAGATGAAAGAAAGTTTGTTCCAATTTGGGTTAATTGATTCATCCAAGATACTTTTCGTTGAATTGGAAAAATAACGAATTTGTAATGGAAAATACTTACAGGTAGATTACACGCAACAAAATTGAACCGTTTTGGATGCAAATCATTTGCAATTATTTCGAAACATTAGACTCATATTGATTCCCTTACTCAATAAGGAGCGTTTTCATGAAAAAAATCGTTGTAATTTGTCTGTTAAGGGAAGTAGTAAGTTACAATTAACCCTAAATATATGGCTCATGAAAGCAAACAAATTAACTAATTAGCTTGTTTTTCCCCAAAATGTTTAAGCATATGACTTTATAAAAGTCTCGGAGAATATACAATGTAATATGGAATTTCAAAGAATATATTCTTGAAAGTATAGATTCATGTGTATTTATTCATTATTTCAAAAATCTAATTAAAGAATGTTATTGTACACTAAGAGTGTTATTGCACACTATACCTAATGATAAAATAAATCAGACAAGTAATTTATTCAAGAGATTTGATAAATACCCAGTAAATTACATAATTACTTCAACAAGGACGACTTTATTAATATAAATGCGTCATTTAATTTCTTCTTTCAGGGCTAAGAATAATACAGTTTATATAGAATTATATTTTATATTCACTGCTATATTGAATTTAAATACTGTTGGTATGTAATTTAAAAATAAAATATTATTTTTTTTCAATATAGTAATTCATCATTACAAATGGAACAAATTAATTTTACCGTCATTGCATTAAAACTTTTAAAACTATGCTCACAATATTTTGAATAAATTAATAGTAATCAATAAGCTCATGCTATTAATGAAATTTATCGAAACTATTGAAATTAAACTAAGCTAATGAATTTTAAATTGATTATCAGAATGACTAGAGAATATTATTAGCAAATTCATTTCAACATTTAGCTATCTGAATGTTGAAATGAGCTTACTTTGTTTAAAATATAAAGAATATAAACAAAAAACCTTAAAACAAATAATATTTTGTTTTTAAACTTATATAATCATACAACTTTATTTAAGGAAAAAGTTCAAATTACATTATATTAAAGTCGACTTATAATTTTGTTATATTATATTTTAAAAAGTTGTTTTGAAAAAGTATACACAAATTAATTTTTTAAAGTATATACTGAAGTGTGTATATTTTTTCCGAGTTTTGTTTGCTTGAATGAATAAAATAAAGTGTTAGGTTTAATTTGTGATAAACCTAAAGATAATAAGAAACATTTTTATGAAATGAAATAGGATTTAAACAGTTTTAGTATAATTATTTATGAAAGTTTCTGCGTTTGTAATTAGTAAGAAATAGCAGATGTTACATGCTCATTTTTTTAAAACAAAAATCCATTATTGCTCTTAGTACTATCTTAGTTTTTCAGCTACATCTAATTGATCACATGATGAATCCAATGCCCAATTATTAAAACATTCTGTTTGGCAATTAAGAATCAACTATATGTATGTTACAATATTATAATTCCCTTTCTGATAAATTTTTTATATTTTATATTGATATAAAGTAAATTTGTTACTTCAATACTTTTTACATATTGCTTTTAATTCTAAAAATTTTTTTAACTAGAGGATAATTCTTGTAAATAATGTTAAGAAAATTTATTTTATACTCATTATTTTTACAAACTGTTCTATAATGATTCTAAATTTTAACAATACAAATTCATATTCGATGAAGTGTAGAAGACTGACCTGTTTTCAATAACTATTTTTCAAAATCAATACTGCTATACGAGAAAATTATACAACTTGCTAGAAAGGAGAATTTTTTTCGGCAGTACAACTGATGTATATATTTGTTCAAAAATTATTTTCAAATTATATGTCATGTATAGTAATATATATTTATGCATCAAAAGAGTTGATATATAATTCGAAAATACTTTTTGAACAAATTATTAAAAAAAATTAATAATTTGCAAAAATTAGTAACTTGCATGCAATAACTTTTAAGTTAAAAGTACTGTTTCCTCTGTAATCCATGGACATGAGATATATATGTGACACAGGTATTTTCAGAAACTTTTCTCTGTATTTTTGTTACTAATCGCATGCTTATTTTTTTAAATGCTTTAATAATTATTATAAAACAAAACTGTATTCAACTCCATGAATAAAATATGAGCTTGAATAAGTAGTCTTTATAAGATAATTCTTCTAAGAAATAGTGTTCATGCTTATTGTAAAAGAAAATCATGTTACGTATAATCATATTCCATACTCTCTTCTGAAAAGAATTTATCTCTTTTTGAAGCAATTGATTTAATTTTATTACTGATATATTTGATGGGGTTAACTGAAGTACTGTCTCAAGCTTTGATATCCTTTTTATCGGAAGGAATATTTTACTATACATTTTATTACTTTTTTTCCCAATCATAAATTGTACTTTCTTTCACGTTGCCGACAGCGATTTAATTTCGTGCCAAAAGTTCCAGTTCTCAAAACGCAGCTACTTATCGAAGTTTGCTTGTGGTTCTCATCCTTCAATTACAATAACCGGGGCAGGAAAACGGTCAGAAAGTTGAAAATCACGATTTTCTCCCTTTAAACTCGTAATGTGTAGTTGTAAAAAAAAAAGAGAGAAATCTTTCATGATCTAGAGCAGCGAATGCTCTGACACTGTTACATTTCATAACAGCTGAGTTTCATGAATGATCATCCGATGATTATAGATTTTGATGTACTTTCGGTTTGAAGATGTCGATAGTGATGATCATTATGTCTCATGACTAGCTAGTCTTTGTCTTGTTAGTAATGACATATATCTTTCCCTTACCTTTCGTACCCATGGGCTAGTTTGAAAAATGTAGAAAAATGAATGTAATAAGTATTCATTTCATTTTTATGGTATTTTATTTTATAATATGATTAATATTTGGTTCTGAATTGGCTAACATAGCATAAAATATAAGAAATAATACCTAATAATCATACATTTTATCGCATTAATTTTTTTTCTTGACATTCAAGCGTATGATAACATACATATTTCATGACCATCTGAACATGAATAAAAATTTTGTTTGATAAATATCGGTTAGTTTTCTTATATTCCCACAATAAAGAAAAAAAAAGATCCTATGAAAGTTGGAATCAGATCAACCAATATTTTAACAACAAGTCCGAAAAATATTGCTTATAATGTATGAGATAAGAATTAAAAATGTAGTAACAAATAATAATAAATATAAAATACTAATACATTTGGCTATATTGGAAATTTGGTAAATTTGTGATATTTTAAATTATCAGTAAATAAAGTATACCTTTGGCAGTGATTATTTAATGTGCGTGTGTGTGTGTGTGAGAGAGAGAGAGAGCTTAAACTGCATTGAATTATGATGTTACAAGTCTCTGTTTTAATATTGGAACATAAAAATCAACATTTTATATTATATGTGTTAAATAAACCGGTCAAAATATAACAAAATAAAAAGTTGCATAACAGAATACTACGATTCTTTTTATGCAAATTAACTGAAACATTAAGAATTAAATAAAATTTTAACTAAAATTGTAAGCAGAACTTCAAAACTGTATATTTTATTGAAAGAAATAACGCAGTTAAATATCTATAATTACTTGCAAATAAAAAAGGTAAAAATTTCTATTTTTTTAAAAATTGAAATATTATTTATCGACATTTTAAAAGAAATTTTATGAAATAAAAATTTTGGTACTGTAACATGTATTGATTTGTATTGCCCAAGTTAATAAAAGTTTAAAATCATTGGTATATGAGTAATTTCAAAGGTTGAGAGCATTTAATACAAATGATTACAACAATTGTTTTAACTAAGTAAAATAAATATGAATTATATAAATAACTTGCAAAAACTATTTATTTCAAAATGAGAAATTTATTCATGTTTTGTACACTTTTGTTATAAATAATCAAGTAATACAAAATATTGATCACAATACATAAATTGATGCAAAATCAAACAGTAGAAAATATTGCAAGTTTGATATAGCATGATTACATTGATTAATTAATATTAAAAACTTAATTATATTATAGTAGTAATTATAGTATCGAATTATAGTATATAAATATCTATTTTTTTTAAAATAACATTAGATTCATGCTTTTATTAGGAAATTTATTTTGTGAGTAATGGAATATTTTAATGCATAGTTTTCAAATATTAAGCAATAAACAACTCAGTATAAGCATTAAATATTAGAATATTAGGTAAATAATGCAAATTGATTTCAGGACAAATAAGTATAGTATTGAGCGAACTTGAGATAATATATATATATATATATATATATATATATATATATATATATTATATTAAAATAATGCTTTATTTTTAGAATTGGTGAAAAGAATACTTACTATCTCGCACACACAATGATTCAAGGTATATAGCGCCTATTAAATGGCTTCAATCGTTTATTTTTCTATACCCTTCCTCACCATGAAATACTCATTGTTTAAGAACAAATATTTTCTTTTGTACCATAAATTTATTTTCATTTTTATCTGAATGGAATACAAACGTGTCCTTTCAGAGTTCAGTTGGGGTTCTATAAATATATACTCTTTTGAAACATCTGCCTTTTTTGAATTGTAAGAGAATACCGAAGATACAATCCTTGCAAAGTCGAAAACAAACACGGACCACCTTAACCGCTTTCAAAATAATCTAAAAGGAAGCACTGTACGATTTTCAGAGAAGGAAAGTGCATGACCTTTTTCACGTGGTTTTTCTTTATCCGTCAAAATTACTAAAGAGAAAGCTGTGTTCCTTTTAATAACGATATTGAACTGCTTTCTTTATTTACAGTAAGTTAATGGGTGCTGAAATTAGAGTTTAGTTTTCTGAGTAGATTTGAGTGCGTGTGGGGGAAACTTTCTTTTAAATTGAAGATTAATGAAATGAAGAAAACTATTAATCTAAATGTTTTTTAGATTACATCTTTAAGAGCGAAATGTTTGCAAACAATAGGTTGTGTTCCATATTTTCATTTTCTGAATATATGCTTAGGCATATTAGCACAAATATACAACGAGGAAATATTATTTAAAGGAAAGAGATTTAACGAATTGTGTGAGTGTGTGTGTTATAAAAATAGAAATTGAATTGCTACACAAATTAATATTTTATAACTTTATATTTAGCTGAATCTATAAAGTTCGTGGGCAGTAAATTGAATTGACTTTCTACCAATAATATTCCATATGAACTTTATATGTATTCATCAATAAAAAGAAGTCTTGAAAGAAGTGTTCCTTTGTATTTTGAAAACAATATTTCAATGAAAAATTGATAATTGAAAAAATTACATTGTTATTATGTAATATGGAAGGAGTAAAATTTTTTTTTCAAATGGAAATGAAGAAATTTTGTTTTCTGGTTTTATATAACATTTTAACAATTGGAACAGTATGTAGAAGAAATATATACATTAGGATTGAAAGAAACTTAGACTATTTTAGACTGCATAGATGAATTCAATATTCAATTAACTGAATTACCCATCTATTTGCATGCATATTTAAATGCGCGTGTTTTTTTGTGATAAAGAGATATTTTATTTTACAATTAATAATTAAGATACATAAATTTTATCACTAAATAAAGAAAAATATTCCTAAATATATATTAATCTATTAAAGTCATTTCTATTTAATTATAATTTTCCATTTTTTAATTTTACCTTTGTAACATCATAAGTAAATTTTCACAAACCACATAATTTTCAAGCTCAAAAATTTAACTTCTTGATTAATCCTTATGTAAAATGCAAGAAATAAATAGTGGCTTTTTATGCGCACGAGAATAAAAATATATTCCATTCATAACTAAGGATCTATGAATATTTCATACATTAATGAATGACTGAATACACACAATATTTTTCTATAGTGATAATACAAACAAATAATTTTACAACGTACAGGAACAAGGTAAATGGTTATATATGACATTTTTTAAGAAAAGTTCTATTTTTTGTAAGCGTGGCCTCTTAGTTCAATGCATTGCTTTGTTCAATTGACATATTTTCTGCCACACCTGTTCACGTGTGTTTGAACATTTAAACCTTTTGATTGTTGTGACTGTTCATCAAGGATTTGTTGAAGGAAATATTCCGACATACTTCAAAGGTGGGCGAAAGTTTGTTTTTATTATATATGTTTTACTGCAATTTTGCTTCCGGTCTTGGCATTGGTAAGGTTTTTCCTTTTCAGAAGAAGATAAGATCAGGATTATTTTTGTAATCAATCTTCAAAAGATAAATCATACATTGGAAATATCAATAAAAACCCAAAATGAATTACTTGAATATTCTTATTATAGTTCACGGCAATATCTCTTTTTTTTAAAATTCTATGAGTTTTTTTCATATTCTATTTTAACTGATAGGTAAAGAGAATTTTTTAATTATAAGCAGAAATCACAGAAGTATTACATGCATTTTACTGAGATAAGGAATTGATTAAAAATTAAATGATATTTTTAATCTAATTATTAAAAAATATAACTTATTTTTAACGCAAACTTTAAAAACAACTATATTTTGAATCATGAATTTGAAAAGTACTTTTCTTAAAGAAAATTTTTATTTTAATAAAGGTTTTTATGACTCTCTCTTTATTCCTATTTTTTCACAAAGTATTATCAAGTAAAATAAGATTTATGGACAAAAATTATTTTCTATATTATATTGTTTAATGTAAAATCATCAAAGTGGGAAAAATTTTAAATTTTTGTAAATCATTAATTGGTAACATCTCAATTAATTGCAGTTGAAAATTTAACATATTTACCGAAGATTTAATGAATAACATTTATTTTATACCACGATTTATAAAATAAGGAATCTGTACTTTCATGCAAATGCGAAAATGATTCTATACATTTTTTATAAAATTTCTTTGATTTTTACATTTATAAGAATGAGCTAAGTTTTTTAAACTTTGAAAATCCCCAGTGATATATTTACAATTTAATATTATCCATTTCTCTTTATATTGAAAATTTCAATGAATAACTTTTCAGCATGTAGTAATACATTGCATTTGTTTTTAGACAACCGTACTTTTTTGAAAAATAATAATTCGATAACAAAACAAATCTGCTTAAAGTTTTGTTAAAAATACAAATTGTCCTTTCTCTCTCTTTCTCTCTGTATATATATATACATATATACATAGATATATATATATCTATATATATATATATACATATATAAATATATATACATATATATATATAAATATATATATATATATATGTATATATATATGTATGTATATATGTATATATATACATACATATATATATATATATATATGTATGTATATATATATACATATATACATATATATATATATATACATATATATATATACATATATATATACATATATATATAATATATATAGATAGATAGATAGATATATGTATATATATTGTATCACATGCTTATTACAATATATTTTGTTATGCTTTTATACATTCAGAAAAATTCAGTAAAAACAGAAATCATTCCAAATTTAATTTATTATAAGAAACCAAAAACGAAAATGTTGACATGCAACACAAAAATAAAATTAATTATCAGAAAGAATATTACTTGGTAAAGACTATCAGATTATTCAATTACAACAAAACATAGGAAAGAACATGACTCAATTTGCTTATGATCCCCAAGGAACTGCATCTATTAGTAATACGCTCTTAATTAGAAGAACAAAAGGGCCCGTAAGGGCTATGTCCGGAGGAGGATGAGCCCTTGGGGCCCGGCACAACCTTTCTCCTGTCCTATTTTTAGGCACTTTCTGCACAACCTCGATCTTTCCAATCAGGAGAGCATTGAACCGAGAAAAGAAGGCCACCTATCGTAGATATACACAAACACACATAAGTAGAGTGATAACAGTGAAACCTTATGTCTACCTGGATAGATAAAGGTGATCATAGCCATTCGTAAGATTGAATAATAAAAATTCCGAATGAGTGTATGAATGATAGCAGTGACAGAGGCGTTGCTGCTCGTTACTAAGTTTTTCCTCAAGTTTAAAGGAACAGGACAGGAATACATTTTCGAAGCACGTGAATTAAGTAGTTGCCCTTTAGGCTATATTAAAGTAACTTCATAGATAAAAAATGCCTTTTTTTAGTTTTGTTTTATGCTTCATTTAGATATGCATTACATAAATATGTTAAAGTGATGATCGAATTTTAAAATCACTGCAGAGTATTAGAATTCACGAGTTCTTGTGTCATTGGGTTCTGAAACGATTTGGGATAAAAATAAATCTTAACTTTAACTTTATTACAAACACTTAAATGTTTCAAATTCATATTGAGAAATAATAAATTATGTCATATCAATATTTTAATTGTAACTTTATGGTCCTCCTACAAAACTGCGAATAATGCAATATCACTATCAGTAAATATCAGTAAGTCAATTTTTTAATTCATGTAAAGATTATAATTACTCTAATCAATATTTTATTGAAATCGTTTAGTTGAATTATGTACGTTATCACCTATTTAGTGGAGAATGAAGTTTTATGGTTTAATTAGGTGACAGAGAGAGAGAGAGAGATAAAATTGATTTCATTTGATTTGATTCCGTTAATGCAACACAATCTCTTGTACATGAAAGCGAAAATACATAGTTTGTACATGCATCTCTTTATCGTGTGAATTATTATTCTTATTATTACATCATTATTTTCTTGATTTCGATCATTCTCTATCATTATGTATTTAATATACAAGATTACTGTAAAACTTGTAATTACTTCTAAATCCTTTTCAAAAAACCACGAATGTTCAAAAGATGGCTTAAAATTTTTTAAAAGAAAATAATTTAGATCTAAACTTTTTATTTACAAAATATTTTTCATCTAAGACTAAAATAATGCATTTATTATCTGTATAGTTTTATAGAAATGGATAAAACTAGTAATTTTTTTTAGGTATATTTATTAATTTCGTTTCAATATTTATTACAAGTATAAGCAGAAAATTTAAACATAAATTCTTGGATTCGGTTTGCATTTGAAGTAATTTTTTTATAATTAAAAGAATAAAAATGTCACTTTATTCAGAATTTTTAATTTCCGGGAAATTTTGTAATTCTTTCTTCTCAGAAATTCGTATTAAAATATAGAAATAGTTTCAGGATTTGAAAATATTTTTTTGCTTTGATTTCGAATTTGGAAAATCATTGTTTCGTCAAACTTTCAAATAAAAGTCATTTGCGCATCATTGTTAACAATCAAATTTTGCAAATAAAAGATACGTATTTCTCTCTTTCCACATTAGTCTCTCTCTCTCTCTGTCTCTCTCTCTATTCCAATAAAGCTTAATATATTATATTCCAACATATAAATGAGTTCAAACTAATGTCCTAATCATATACCTACAAAGTCATATACTAAGATAAATACATATTAAGTGATGAAAGTATAAACTCTAAATTAGATTTTAATTGGATTAAGAGAAAGGAGAGAATGTTTCTGTGAAAACATTTCGAACAGTAAATACTCTGACTTTCTATAGTATTTGAGGATTAAAGTCATCAGTTTTTTAAAACAGATTGTTAATAACACGTTCATTTTAAATATTTTACATTGTTATTTGTGGTACAAAAGTATTACAATTTTAAGGAATAATATAACTAAAACCACAAAACAATAAGAAACTCAGTACATTTACACCTAAAATGATACATATAAATAAATTTATTTTAAATAATTCTAGTGGAAAATGTTTTCACATGAAACCAGTATAATGTTCACTCTTATTTTATTGTGATATAGCTGAAAAAAGTGCTCAGGTTTATTCTAAAATTGCTATTTTTTGTGAAAGCTGCTTTTCTTCTTAATGTTTTATTTCATTAAATCTGAATATATGCACAAAAATTTAATAAATATAATAAAGAAAAGTTCCACTTTTCGTAAATAATGCAACAATGAGAGGTAAAAAATATAGTTTCTTTTCCATTAGAAAACAATATGTAAGGAATAGTTTCATGCTTAAATGAAAAGTGAGAAATTAACTGTGTTATAATTACTTTGCTTAAATGAAAAGATTCAATGTGAATTAACTACAATTGGTGTTCAAAGGAAAAGGTACGAAATGACACTGTTTGTATAAAGACTATTGAAAGTATGCACCATTAACCAAGGCATAACTTTCCTATTGATTAACGAGTCGAAGGATTCATGTTTCCAGAATTCATGTTGCCGGGACAAGACCCAGTCTTTCACAGGGTCTATAAGTTCGTTGTCCGAGTTGAACCGCTTTTTTTCAAATATTTTTTCAGGGGACTAAACACTGGAAATTGTAGAGAGACATGTTTGACCTGTAGAGCGGATGGTCAATCTGCTCCCACTTGATCTTTGACAGTTTCAAGTCCTGAAGATCTGTGGACACTCGTAATCACGGAGCATAACTACAGTCTCGGTAGTCAGCCTGGTCTTTTGTGCTTGATGGACTTGTTTAGGTGTCGTATAACGACTCGCTTTTCCTCAATAGTTGAATTTTCTAATGTGAAAGCAACTTTGTAAATTGCAGCATCAATTGGATGGCACTCACGATAATAGTCTCTGTTTTCTTTGGTGCATACCGGAGCCCATACATGCTCCGAACCACCACGGAGACTTTAATCACATCGTTATTGTGACGTTTTACATATTATTATTTGAACACCCGTTGAACGTAATAGAGCTGCAACTCCGATATCCAATCAAATAGAATTTTCATTTATCGTTTAAACCATCTGCATTGGATTTCATTCATAAAAAACTTTCCAACTGTTGTCGCATACTTATAATAAAATTTCTTGAAATAAAATAATAGATGACGTGTAATTTAACATTAAAGTGTATGGGCACAAAAATACATTTTAAATATAAAATTTTATTCAAATAAACCTAGAATAAGAATTTAAATAATATAAAATTAAATTACAAAATATTGCATTTTATTTTTTAATATTTGTTTACACAATAATAGATAATAAAAATAGCGTTTTCTTTTTATGGTAAGTATTATATATATATATTTGAAAATAACGATACATACTAAAATATTTGTAAAAACTATATTATCTTTTATTTTACATTTTTGAAATTGAAATACTATAATCAAATCCGTTATTATTTATAATCATTAAAACTACATCAATAAGTAATATAAGTGAAAAAATAAAATAATTTTAAAGTATTTGAAACTGAAAACTTATTTTAAAACTAGGGTATAAAATATTTTATTTTAACTTCTTACATGATATAATATAACAGAATAACAAACAGTCATTAAAGTGATAAATTGCATAAGAATAAACTTATAAGATTTTATAACTTCAGAAATGCGTGTAGAAATTTCAAATACATGCAAGTTATTTAAATCTCTAAAATAATATTTCTATAAATATCTAAATTTGTTGAATACATTAGGAAAACACATTTAGACGCTATCAATCAACGATCCAGTTGCAGGAAGAAAAAATCAAGTAATGTTAAGAGGATAAAACACATCGTGTTTCGCGCGAATTTTTCCCGCTTTGTGAACGCGATTTCTAGTATCTCTTTGCTGCGATTCATCAGGCGTTCGATTAGTTGTTGTTTTTCGCACGGTTCGTGACAGAAACAGAAGTTCAAATCGCCAACAGCATAATTAATTCAAATTTGAGATATTCCGGAATTTGAATCGAAAGGCAATCACTTTCCTCTGCTAAGATTTTTTTTTCTTGTATTCATCCACGAAGGGTTAATAACCCTCAGGCATTACTATGTTTACATTCTAGAAAATGTATTTGATAATTTCGCGAATGTTCTATTATTAAACAATTTTTCTGAAGAATTGTAATTACGGCTTTGAATAATCAGCTTATGATTATTTTAGTTTATAAATGGTGTATTTCTAGATCAATTACAAAAATTGAAAAAAAAGAATTGTAGGAAAATGAAATCACGAATAAGGATAAAAGAATGAGATAAGAGATTTTCTGACAGCTTAAAACTTTTAAATTTTATTGATGAAAAATTATGCTAGTTATTTTTTATTATTTTTGATAATTCAATTTAGTAACTTTAGAGAAGTTTAGAAAAATGAAATGTATAACATTGTACTTTAATGTAATTTAAAAGTTACGTTTAAAAGTTATAATCAGATAGTTTACATTTATCACATAAAAATAATTTTTAAGTTTTAAATATAAGCATATTTAACATTCAAAATATATTTATTTACTATTCATAAGGTTGAATTAAAACATAATTTATATAAGATGATAATGAAATAAAAAATTTTATGTGCAAATTAATGGTGTTATAACAATAGAGTAAGTGTGTACTGCTGTTTTTTAATTAAATCGTTGAAAACAACGTATTTCAATTTAAATCCAATACGTTATCCAATATTCAGACAACCATTTAATGCATAAGGTATACAAGTTAATAAATAGCCTGACACTGAAGAGTATTTTAGTTAATTGATAATATGAGTTAATTAATTTTATGTGTCATAATTAATTTTTTTATCAATTATAGCAGAAAAATACGATTAAAATTTTGATGAAAGTTTATAAGAGTCTCAGGATATAAATTGTTGTTTGTTTAAAATCATATCGAATGCATGAAATCCCGAAATAAGCATAAAATTATTTAAATAAAAATGCACATTTTATTACTTGTTTATAGATTTAAAGTTTACTAATGTAGTAAAAATATTTTTTAATGCATCTAAAAGTAAAATATATTTTTGAACAAAGAGATACATTTTTATAAAATTACAATGAAAAGATCTAATTTTCTTTGCGTATTAAGCTTCAGAAGGAATTTCTTTTTACTTTACTTTAAATGATGTTATTTTAATTGAAAATAAATCAGAATATTATAAAAAAATTTCCTTCTCGTGAAATTGTAATGATTGTTTTATAATTCCTATTTTATTAGAAGTATTTAATTTCATTCTGATTCCCTATTCGCTAAATATCATAACATGTATAAATTCACTTCAGTTTAAGCAGCACGTTGTAGGGGTTTCAGATAAAGTAACGAATGAATATATACTTGAAGGAGTTTCACATTCAAATGAATAACATAGTAGGAATTTTCTAAAACTGGTACAGAACCTACTGCTATCATGAACTTCTAAAATATAGATATTATATTTCATTTAATGCTCACATTTAAGTTTCTCGAACAAAAATATTCTTACAAATTTAATAATTTTAAAACGTGAAAGGTATTTACTGAAATTAGTGATGACTCAATCTTTTTAGTTTCATGAGAAACTAAAAACTAATAACTAAACTATATATATATATATATATATATATATATATATATATATATATATATATATATATATATATATATATAAATATATATATATATAGATATATATATATATTATATATATATATATATATACATATATATATACATACATACATACATATATATATATATATATATATATATATATATATATATATATATATGTTTATTTATTTATTTTCATTGAGATAATAATTTTTTATTCTTTAAATTTTACCATAATTTTGAGTTAATTTCTATTATTTCATACATTTATTTGCTAGTCATCACCAAAAACCAATGATGCATTTTAAGTAAGCATAGGGAATAAGTTCACCATAGATGATTTTAAAGGATTTGTAATTTTAAGTATTTATTTTTTGAAGAGTATATGTAAGATGAGAATGATTTTTAAGAATAATTAAATTCCTCAACGTGATGAGTATGTTCATTTCTCAAACTTCATTAAGGGATGAGTTTGTTCATCTAGAGTTCACTGTTTACTCCATTACTTATCCTGTTATATTGCAAATATAATGGCATATGATTCAAATATAATGGCATATGGCATATACATATAAGATATTTTAAATCGATATAATGTTACTTTCTATTATTATTAGGATATAAGTTTATTGTTAGATATATTGAGTCATTAAAAAGAGTATAGAAAGAATTAATGAACTTGATCAGAATTTTTCTTTTACTGCTAATAAAATATGTTTGATTACGATTTACTACTTTTATTTTATAGCAATATTAAAGGTACAACAAATACTGCATTTTTTTACAATTATTTTGGAATAAAGCTGAACGAGTTTTGTTTTAAGAAACAAATAATTTAATGGCATTTCTGAAGGAAAAATCATTTTGTTTTTTTATTCATTTTTAGTACTTGTGTTCCTTTTTGTTTTTTAGTTTAACGATAAGTAACAAAAACAATTTTCATAAACTATTTCTTCTTAGTAAATAAGGTGTATTCTAAGGAAGTATTTTAGCGTGGCTAGCCATTTCTTTGTATTACAACGGTTGTTGTTTTATTTATGGGTACAAATCTTAAAAGATTTGAAGAATTCAAAAGGAAAAAATCTGATATCTCTTTGGAATCGTGTTACTTTATCGGTTTCGAATCTCCTCACGAATCGCTAATTCTCTTCCAAGGTGTGATTGCAAAGCTCAATGATAAAAAATGTGTTAATGATTCTATTCCCTTCTTCAAAATTTATCACCAATTCGTGACTGTTCCCACAACAGAAGCAGCCGCCATTGCTGATTCTCCAGTATTGAACATTGAACCTTTTAGCATATAATTCTTTTTTATCTCCGAAATAGGCCATGCATGTCGAGTTCATTAATTTTACACAGATTTAGACGCACAAAAGGACCATTATGTATCTCTTATATAGTTTCGTAAATTTTTTTCTTCATTTATGTCCATGCATTGAATGAGATTCGCTTCTATTTTGCGAATTTCCATTATTTATTGCTTGGGGTGAAATTACGAAAAAAAGACAGGATGCTACTAATTTACATTGGAGGAATTTTCGCAATAAAATAATTTAGTAGTTTTACATGCTTGCTTGCTAACTGCAATAGTTTCTTAAGACACAAAAATAAGCAATGTAGCGTTGAAGATACTACGACAGCTTCTATTTAACTGGAAACCGAATTATCTTGCTGTATAACACTATTGAATTTAGCACGAACTGAAACCAGATTGAAATTAATCAAATGGCAAATATATATATATATATATATATAAATATATATATATATATATATATATATATATATATATATATATATATATATATATATATATATATATATATGTATGTATATATATATACAACTGAAAAACAGACGAATCAGCCAATTGCTTTTCAATTTTAAACTAAGATCCAGCTTTGAGTTTAAACCTGAGTTGGTTTTCTATTTTTTATGGCATGCAGTATTAATGGAATGGCGTTCGACTTTATGGAAACTCTAATGTGCATAGATTTTCTCTGTGGTACGGTGTTTTGGTTTGGGGAATGTAATTCTATATTATTCTTTTCTTAAGTAGAGATATAAACATAGTAATATAACATTTCTTAATGTTTGTAATGTAAAGTTTATACATTTCAAAGCTATATTATTTATGCTAAAGCATAAATAATATAGCTTTGAAAAACTACTAAATAGTTTTTATTTAGTTGAAAATTTAACATCTTGCTGCATTATAGTATTTTATTTAACAGGCCTTTAATCAAGATTAAAGTTAAACCAATTGCAACCTTACATGAGATCACTTCTATATTTGTAAAAACTTATTTTTAATATTCGCGATTCTTAGACATTTAGAATGAAGAGTCTTCATTCTTGATTATCCTTTTAAGTTGAGATATTAAACAGCTGTCTTTTTGCCCAAATTGAAACTCACTCATTGGGCATCAAATGGTTATTGATAACTAAACATTGTGTTATTTATTAATATATTTATGCTGTATTACCAAAGCATTTGGACATACATCAGTATAACCAAAACATTAACTATCAAATTACAAGATGTCAGTTTAAGGACTATCTTCTTGAAAAAGAGGACTGCTTATCAGGAATCAGTAGTACAAATTGAAGTTGGAATAAACCAAAGAAACTTTATTGTAGTATTAAAACAAAATATTCTTTTAAAACAAATTTTTGATACCTCAATAAATCTTATTTTTATTTATTTCAAATGAGTTCAACTATTTGTCATGTATACCAGATTTCACCTTTAATAACAGAGCATATAAAATTGATTGAACAACTTAAATATTTGTAAACAAAAAATTAAGAAAAAAGGCTCCGAAATTTTAATTAGAATGTGACAATTGCATTAATTATTAAAACTTTATTTTATTCAGTATGAATTTAATAGAATTATGAAATATTAGTTACTTTATCCATTGATTGAAATATCCCTTATATATATCATTCATATATATCATTTATTGAAATATCCCTTCATTATTTAAATACAATATGAATGATAAAATTTAATGAATTGACTTTTGGGATATTTCTAGCAATGTTACTTTTTGGAATATTACGGAAAATAGTTACTTTTACCTTTAAAACTAAAAATTCTGAGAAAATGGTGAATGCGCATTTTAATTCAGTACAGATGATATATATGGCTAATGTCAATTGTCATTTTTAACAAGTTTGCGATGTAATTTAGATAATATTGGCGCACATGCTTGTAAGCATTGCATTGTGTACTTTCATTTTTTGCTTTTATTTTTACTATTGTGATATTTAATATTAAATTCCGCTGTTCTACAATTTTGGGATTGATTTTTCCAGTATCTCATTTAGCTTTTGAAATAGAACCACTGACCTCTTCAGAAGTTTACCTTTAAGAGCCTGTAAATCATTTTGTCTCGTAGCTCATAATCATTTTTCTTTACATAGTGACATTTGTCATATTAACAGTATATGTTCTAAGGTAAAGTTATTGAAAAACCTTTTTCCCGTGGTTATCCTATATGTTAAATATAGTATAAATATTTTCTTCAATGAAGAAAAAGTCATATAATTATTTACAATTTTTCTCGTAAATGAAACAAATACGAAACCATTACAATGTTTCTTTTTATTAAAAACTGGTAAGTAAACAAAAATTTATTATTGTATGTCTGGTTGTAACAATTAGAGCGTAGGTAATCCAAGTATGTATATAAAGAATGCATTATCCAACATTTGCCGGCTTAGAAAATAAGATTATGGAAAATTTAAAGCGTTATTTAATAATTGAATGAATTCGATATGTCGAAATTTAATTTGTTACTTTCCTGACTATGAATTTTTTCAAAGCTTTGCGAATACATAATAATAGATAATTTTGTTGATTCTTTCGTCAAAACTTCATTCACTTATTACTGACATGTTATTAGTCCTATATATTAGTTACCGGTACAGGCTCTATTTTAGATTTCGGATATTACTCCCTGGCTCTTAATCAAATATCTGTTTAATTCTTAAATGTTAGATTAGTTTAACAGGATATGAAAGAAAGATATTCAGTGGGGGCTTAAACAATCAGTCTTCATCTTGCTATTGAACTGAATTTAAAAAATACCATAAAGCAATGCATCCAGTAAAAAAACTATATAGTTCCACTTTTAAAGCTGTTTCATTCTTTAACTTAATTGCTACCTTGCTCTTATCTGCTCGTAAGGACGGTTAGATTTTATATAATAATTTATTATTATTTGATGTAAATCTTAATTATCGTAATGATATTATAAAGTCATTCTTTAATATCAGAACACAGTAATTTGATAGTAATTTCACTTCATCACAATTTCAAACTATTTTACTTTGAAAATTTTAAAGAACTGTTTAAATTATTTTAAATCATTAAAATATAAATGATGAATAAACAAGTCTTATTCATAAGCATGTTGAAACATTTTATATCCTTAAGTGTTGAGAATCTCCAAACATAAATCATACATTTTAAGATTTCATAATTTTTTCTATTTCATTTATCAGGTAAAAGAATCACACACACTTACATTTAATTGTACCAAATATCAAGTTTCATATGGAAGTTTTATCCTAAAAAGCTAATCTTTAAGTTATTCGTAAAAGATTATTTCTCACACCCCTACATACTAATACAAACATTAAAAGTATGGATTGACTCCTGACGAGTCAACGACTCTAATTCACTTATAATATTCATAATTACCTAACCGTGATTATTTAAATTAAATGTAAACCATTTATAATGCACATCATTTGAGACAAAAATAGTTTCATTCATTAAAAATCTCAAAACAAAGATTATGGTGACAAGTTAAAAGGATGTATGAGAAGGTCCCAAAATCTTAATCGATATAAAATGGCACGGAAAGTTACACCATTATTGCGAAATGCCTTCAAATGCAGTTGAGTGATTTTCAGGAATGTTTCGTTATAAATGGAAATAGTAAATCAGGGCATAATATAGCTCAAAATTTGAACTTCTAAAGTGTGTATGTTTTCATTAATCTGAACACATTACCATTTTATACGAATCAAATTATTTACATTTTTTCTATCGGCAATATTTCGATTTTGATGGAATGTAAAGCTGTTGGGAAATAGTTCATGTCGAATTCATTGCCCTCAAATTTACTAAGCAAAGATATTTACTGATCAACATTTGTCCTTCAATAAGCTAATCTGTAACGCTTGTTCCGAAAGAAATTCTAAGCACATGACAAGGCAAGATTAATTCCGGTAAATGCAATGAGATTAGCATTTTAAATGAGGATATGGATAAGTTAATAGGAAGATTAACAATTAAGTATTCATTATGCTTGTTGTAAGGGATGCAGTAAAGTGTGCAGCACATTTCGTATTTGAATATCTTACCCATATAAAACAACAAAATGGATAAAATAAAATGAAACTAATTAAGATATTTACTTCTAAATAAAAGTTTTAAGTTAAATTTTATGATAAGTCAAGTTAAACATAAATAAAAGAATATTAATTTTAATTTTTAATTATTGTCTTATTTTTTTCATGTTATTTTTGCACTGAAAATATAAAAAAAAAATTCTGGGAACACAAAATTTATACACATTTACTAAAAAAAAAAAAAAAAATAAAAAACACTTCGCATAAAAGTTGTATACATATTTTATAGTGATTTCTCTATCTCACAAATTCTTGAAAATCAATATTCAAGAAAACATTACATATGTTCAAAATTCTGATTTACAGCTCTAACGTTAGACGTAATAATTTGAAAAATACTGGAAACAAATTATTCTGATTTCAGGACTTTTTAATATATTATGGGCTATATTAAAGTTCAGAGCTAAGGTAAAAATCTAAAAAAAATTAAAAAAAAAAAAAACCTCTAGAAATAGATGTAAAATCAAGAAAAAGAAATACAAAAATGCATTTCCTAATGCTTAAGCATGAGTAGAATGGGATTAAAATAATTCCTTACCATAAGTCAAAGATGAAAAATATTTAATATTTTTAATTCTTTCAATTTATTGCTTAAAAAATAATCTAAAATGTGATTGTGAGAGCATTTAGAATCCAAGAAAATGCTTTTAAATGTTAAATAAAGATATATTTTTCAAATTTTATTTTATAAATATATATAATACTTCTAAAATAAAATTTAAAATAAAAATGTATTATGTTCATTTGCGTCTCCCTTAAATTAATGCTAATGTACAATGCTACGAAGATATTTTATTGAGCTGAAATAATTTAGTAATATTTTCAGAGTAGGGAAATGTATTGTTAATTTTAAAATAAAATTCAAAGATTGCTCAAAGAATGGTGACTATTGGTTATATAGATGAAATTATTGATATTTACTTATCAAAAAATATAACCAACGAAAATTGAGGGTATGCTCAGATTTAATTAAAATTTTATAGCAAATTCCTCCAATTATACGGATACAAAGTAAGTGATTTAATACTAAAAGAATATATCATACTTTTTATTAGAAACTCCTACAAACATGCAACAAAAATTCAGATTTTACTATATCAACCACAGACCACAAAATTCTATAAAAATCATTGAATAATTTTTACAAAGTAAATATTGCGTTTGCAAACTGCTCTTTTAAATTCATTTGTATATTTTTGGGCTTTTGAACAAGCTGTTAAATATTTATTTGGTTATGAGTCTATGAGTGATTTTTGCTTTGCTGCTAATCTCAGTTGACAGCTGATTATCAAAGCTTTAGAAATACTATTATTTTATACTTATTTACTGAATTTATTTTCTTATTTTTAAGCAGTTTTAAAAAATAAGAAAATAAATTCAATAAGTAGAATATAATTACCTCCAGTTATTATATTCAACTTATTAAATTTACCTTTTAATATGTCATTTGCAGGTAATTCAATAAATAGTATTTACAAATATTAAGAATGTAATTTCTGTATACAAGATTTCCAGAAATATTTCTATATTTAATTTTTCAGTTTTCCTAGGGAACCAAATATTGCACAAATAATATTTATTACTAATAATATAAAACTTAATACCTAAAAACTTCTACGAAAATATAGTAACTTATCTAAAACAAAATATGTAAATTAACCCACTCTACATCAAACAGTGATTTTATTGAAGAAAATATTGGTATTGAGGTATTCCATCAGTATTTGTCAGTAAGTGAAATCATTTGAGCCTAGTTTAATAAATGTAGAATTATGATTTATAATTTTGATTCGTCTGAAGGTATTGAAAATATATATAACAAAGGTGTAAAATTTCTTTCAATAAAATATATATATATATACACACTATATTATTGTTTAAATGATGTATGATACTGCTATAATTTCTTAAGAAAATAAATATAATTTAAGCATTTGTGTGTGTTAAGTAAGATCAAATAGCGAATATAATATATTTTGTAGAAATAGTGGAATAGAAAAAAATATTTTTCATACAGTCAATGCAGAATCATACAGTCACCATCCTTGAAAATACTCAATCAAGCATAAAGATTTCTGTTTAAAACCACTTGAGAGAAATCAAATATTATTTTTGAATTCCCAATAAAAAGGGGATATAAATTTTCACATACCTTTCTTAGAAACTAATATTCTCAATTATATTTTTAAATGTGTCTGTACAGAGGATAATAACTTCCATTTATATTGCAGAAATATTATTTGTTTTTGAATTTCCAGTTCTTGTAAGCACTAATTTTCCAATTTTCGACAAGGATTTTACGCACCCATGCAGGGAATTTTCGTACTTAAGTAAAGATTATTGTTTTCATTTTCGATAATGAATTCTAGTCTTTTAATATTTTAAAAATAAATAACTATTGTAAAGCATTTTTGAACTTATTAATGGATTTATAATATAATACTGTATATATTTACTGTATAATTATGTATTATTATGGAATTTTAATTTTGTTGTTAAAAATAATAACATAAATGTTTTAAATTTATATATAATAAAACAAAACTGATATTAAACAAAAAATCAAATTATTTAATTTTTATATTAATTAATTTAATAACATGTTATACTATAGAATTTTAAATTAATTAAATTATTTAGGTAAGTACATTTTAAAAAATTTTAATCAAAGATAAATATTATTTAGATTTATTTATATCAGACATTGAAAACAGCAGATAATCGTTTCTTTGACGATAGTTTTCCTTCTATAATCATGACATAATCAAGATTTTTTAATTTATTTTTAAAAATTGTGTGTGGGCTTAATTTATTTTGTAACAAAAGATGTTTGATTCAAGAATAAAGTTTAAATACCAATTAAAAAGTAATTTGATATTTTTCTCATAATTAATATTCCAAAAATTATCTAAATGATTTTTTTAAATTCAACAATAGTTCCATTAATAAGCAATTTTCAAACAATATAATCGTTTATAAGTGAAAACATCATTAATTTCAGAAACATTTGTCTTATTTAATTTACATATTCTTCATTTTAAAATCAGAAAAAATTCTAAATAAAGGTTGTATACCTTCTAAACTTCTGAAGCGTTCTTTTTTTGCTTTGCATAACAGTGTTAATTTGATGGGGATTAACTATTTAAAGCAATCTCCATCCCTTATAATATCCAATATCTTTTGAGCAATTGGGCATGTCAACTCAGCACTTCGTTGGTTGTCAAACCGACGAACTCACATGCGTAATTGTAAACGAAACAGTTACTATCCCAGAGATGGAACTTTCTATTACTATCCTGGAGTTAAGTCGTGGTTTCAGTGATTTCCATCATGTAAATATTACAATTAAGTGTTATGTATGGAATCATGTAGTTATGCATTTTGCTGTTGCCGAATTTTACAATTTTGCCTAAAATGTTTTTTGAGAAAGGCTTATTTTTACTATATACAATGTCTCATGAAATTGTTCATTTTACCATCAACGAAATCAGTCTTACTTTTTTTAGCATATTGCATCAAATATAAAAAATAAATTAATTCAAATAAAAAAATTTGTTGATCACTTTTTCATAATTATGTAAATTATCTGTATCCCTTAAAATAATTTTCTCCATTGAATGATTTTTTTTGCCTTTCATTGTCCCAAGTAATGTGTTTGAAAATGAATTCTTTCAATTTTATTTCTTGGAGTTTTAATGATATTAGTTTATATGAATTTAATAAACGAGAATGTCCTAATTAGTCAATAAAACAGGGAATATGTTTATTCAAATCATTTTAAAGTTGCGAGCAGTTACTGTTTTACAACACGAGGAATTTTTTTTAGAATTGCGGTGTTTAAAGTTTTGGATTATCCACTTAATCTTATTTTGCAATGAAACTCAAGTCGAGCTGGCAACCAAATGGTTAGCGCTTTTGCCTTCGGTTCAACAGCTCGTGGGTTTGAATCCCACCTTGGGCTTGGATGCTTGTAGTGGTTCGAAATCTACTTTAAACCGTAGGTCCCGGTCTAATTAGCCCTCGTGTGCAAAAATGACCGTTGAGCGACAAACAAACGCGAAATCCAAATCAATAATTCAAATAATAACTCTTATGTTCTTATTGACAATTCTAGTACTATCGATGTGATTTATATCATGTCAGGATTTATATGTGTCCCCTATATTTACTTCCTTGACTGGTAAAAAACTCTACCAGAAGATACGTTTATTTTACTCTTTCGCTTAATTTAAAATTGTGGAAAATCAATTTCCGTATTCGATAACTGCAAAAACATTTTATTGTAAATTGTTTCGTGACATTGCAATCAAAATATTCAAAATTGCTTAATTTCTTCAAAAGAAACTTTATTTCACTTAAGCACATCGTTCACTTTAAAGGGTGCTTAAAAAGAGAGCTTTAGCATATTAATACATTTGGGAATATAAATGAAAAGTATTGCTACAAAATGTTATGACATGTTTTCACATGCAACTAATGAAAACAAAATTTAATGCATGTTCTTCAAAAATGTACTACCCCTATTCTTTCATTTTATTCCTGACGCATAGTTTATTATAAATTTTATATATCATTAATAGATAAATGATATTTAAATATAAATATATAATTTCAATCCTAAACTGTTGTGTTGTTACAAATCCCATCCAGAATAGCGAATCTGCACCAGATCCATGAGCCCATGCATTCTCAATAAATCAAGAAAAAGAAGAGGGTCTCCAAGGAGCTCCTCCATCTAGAATTGAGTGCACTCAAGTAAGTGTTGAGGATTAGTCTCCTTGGAATTGCACTTTTTACAGATAGGGATTACAGATGGTCAAAGGAGAGGTAATAGATGTGTCCACTAATAGCCCTTAGGCACATCGTTCACTTTAAAGTGAACGATGTGCCTAAGTTCACTTTAAAGTGAACGATGTGCCTAAGTTCACTTTAAAGTGAACGATGTGCCTAAGTTCACTTTAAAGTGAACGATGTGCCTAAGTTCACTTTAAAGTGAACGATGTGCCTAAGTTCTGATCGCAGTCTGGTCAGCTCTGGAACCCACAAAATCAATGGTTGCCCTTGGCTGCCAATGGCAGGGGGATACGGCTGAATATTTGAAATAACATTTTTACAAAAAGAATATAGTTCTGAGTAAGTAAGATCCAGATCTGGAGAAGCAGTAGAGAAAGAGCCCTCCTTCGCCAGTGCGTCAGCTCGCTCATTTCCGAACAAACATACATGAGGTGAATATCACAGGAGGTGAATATCATGGGAGGCTGAGAGATCAAATAACATACGAAGAATATGGGTCCCAGATGGGTCTGTTACACTTGCCATCGCTCAGATACTGGGTGGAGCTACGACTGTCAATTAGAATCCATTTATTATTAAAAGAGGCCTTATCCTTGATTGAATCCAGACCAGTCTGGATAGCCAAAAGTTCGCTGCGAAATACCGAACTAATGTTTGTACTGTAATTATATACTATATTCCTAATTCATGATTCATACTTTGTTCAAATGTGAATTATTTCTAAATATTTCACTTTTTACAAAAATGATGTTTTAAATATAATTGGATATTTATTTATAAAATTGTTTTGCCTATTTTACATATTTATACAATGAATTAAAATGAAACATTTCCAATAAAATTATTTTTTACAAATTAAATTTTTTAAATGAATTTGATAACTTTAACTATTTATATTATACTTGATAATTTTTATTCGCTTCATTGTAATCATTATTTTATTTATTAATAATAAAATTTTATAAAAACGCTCGATTTATGTAAAATCATCAAATTTAAAGATACAATCATTAACTGTTATTTAATTAAATTATTTTAAATATGATTAAATCTTGACATTAAACTATTTATTACAATTAAGAGTTATTTCAAATAATATTAAATAATTATTTCTCGTTAAATTAAACTTTAATTTTAGTACGTTTATACATGAATCTTGTTCCAAATTGACCTAATTGTTAATTTTCCTTTTTAAACAGTTTGAAATTAGAATTGTTTTGATTAAAACTAATGAATAGAGTTTCGAAAAATCTTCTATAGCCTTATCTTCTAGAAGACAAAAAATACTACTTTGTTCTACCTTGTCAGCAGTCAATAGGATTTAAATATCATTTAATTCTTGTAAAATTAAAAAAAACATATCATTTAAGTCACATTTTTTCCAGCAATTCATTCAGTCAAAAGAACAAGTTTCAATAATTTCAGAATTTTTGTCAACATTTTGCAACAAGTTATCGGAAATTAAATGTTGAAAGAAAATATTGAAGACCACCAATATCAAATGGCAGAAATTGAATGATTCTTAAAGACATGTGTCAGTAAAAGTGCTTATTAAATTCTCACAAACTAGATTCTTTCAATTGCATTGTTTAATACCATATATTCGAAGGAAAACACAAAAAAATATTTTTGACCTGACGATGACATTGTTTCTGTTTTGGAGCAAAATTTCTCTGGTTTCGTAATATTTTCCCATTTAATAATGATTCCTTTCAACTGAAATGAAGAGAGATAAATTGATCTTTGAAATTTATCGTTTGGTCACGGACTGAGAAACTTAAAGCATTGCAATACTATTAAGCAATTGATGTATGAAGTGAAAAACTGAGGATCTTTCTTTTACTGATTTTGATACGCTAATTTTTTTTATTAGAATCTATTTTCCCTAAAGCTAAGCAAAGTCCTGCTTTTCCTACAATTAAAATGTTTTTCTCTTCCAAATTTAAATTAGCATTCAAAGAGGAAGTTTTGAAATTAACCATATAAATGAAACTATGATAGGTTTGTGTTTAAAAATAAATATCCTTTTTTTAAACATTTTTTATTTGCTGATTTACAAGTTAGTTGATGGTTTTAAAAATATAATATTTATTCGGTCAATAGTGCAAATGTGATTGTCAAAAGAACAGTGTCGAAAACTAGGTAATTTTCTTTTCTTATAACACTTATTCAATTTTAACCATGTAAATTAAGAATATAGTTATGAATATTCTGTTTATTATTCAGTGAATTATTTGTATATTATACGAGATATAAAGAACATTAATTTGTCTGCTACTTGATTAATATGAAATGATTAAATTAAGTCTTTCATTCAAAAGCCTTATAAAATACACAGTTATGAATATAAGATTGCTTTAATTACTTAAAATTCAGATATTCATCTTTAAATTTATCATAAAACACATTTTTAACTAAAACTATTTTTAAAGTATTAAACAATTAAATTTTACATCAAACGCGTAAATTTGTGAGAAGAAAATTATTTTAGTAAAAATTCTATAATTTGAGTTTTAAATATAAAATTTAAATAATGAATAAGAGTTGCAAATACTAAAATTAAATAAGTTAATTAATAAAATGAATTATTTATTCACAATGTGCACATAATTACTTTCATTTACAAAAAAATGGAATCTTTTTTTTTTAGACCTAAATAAAGTTTTTGAATAAACTTAATAAAAATATTTAGAAAATTAAAATTACATTTTCAGAAATTATAAATATAACTGATTTAATTCAATTGAACGGCATAAAATAATTTTAAAATTTGTCTTAAACATCTGAGTCTAAGTTGAAGGTTAAAACGAGTGGAGAATTCCTGAAAATAAGGCGTAATTAAATTAATTGGTATGCATTGCAAGTATTTGATTGATAGGTAAATTGTTTGATACCTATTTTGAGGCCATATAATATTTCATCATTTGAATTTAAAGTGATACAGAATGAGGAAAGTTAAGAAAAATCTTTATTTTGTTATTAATTTAAAAGTGATTACTTTTATCGCTATTATGGTATAATAATGCTTATTATTCTTATTACATTGAGAATTCAAATTTTGCTTAACATTTTTGCTTTATAATAATAAAGTGAATAATTGAAAAGATAAATAAATAAGAATGAATTTTTATTTTTTAATTTTCTTTTCCTAAATTATATAAACTTTCTTATCAATTCTTTTTATGGTAAGATAAATGTAAAATAAAAAAATTATAATTATTTAAATAAAATTGTATTTAATTAATGGCTGAAATAATTTCAATATTTGCAATAAATATTTATACAACATTAAGTAGATTTTAATAATTCTTTCCCTTAATTTGAAAAGATCATTTTTCTTGAAATGGTTTAGCAAAATATCAAAAATTGAGAAAAATATAAAATAATGAAAGTTACTATCAAAATAGTAAATTAAGTAATTTTTAAATTTGACGATTTTTTTTACTTGGTACAGTAGTGTAATTAATTAAAAAAATTATGATATTATTTTTACCGCACATTATTACAAAAATAAGAAATATGGAGATTACAGTTTATGATGCAAATAATGATTTTTTTTAATTTATTCTTTGTTGATCGTTTAGTAAATTGTAATTTTTAATTTAAAATTAAATATATTAACATGTGAAACATTTTAACATTTGTAATATTAAAATTACAGAAATGTATTAGACATTTTGGAAAAATATAAAAACGTATTTTTGCTCATAATTTATAATTAATGTATTGAAATTAAATGTAGGGAATAATTCATTGTATAATTGAAGTGTATTATCTATTTAAGGGAAAGTAACAAATATAATAATTGTCTCCGACTTAAATTATTTTGATTAACAATAATTTAAAATTAAAATTATTCATTTTCTTCACATAACCGCACTATACTTACCTTTTTTGTCAATAAATTAGCCTATTTCATAGCAAGTATTACGCGTACTGTGTAAGATTTGATATTTCTAACTAAATACATTTATTAAGCAAAAATTTAGTCAATATTAGATTAATTTTCTTAATTGTTATAAAATGTAGAAAAAGTCCAAAGAATTCGATCATTATTGAATTATTATAATTTCAGTTGACTAAAGTAAAAAGGCTTGATTAAACTAAAAAAAAAAATTAATGAATTTAAAATTATATCAAAAGAATTTTGTTTAGTCATAATTAGAAATCAAAATAATAGAGTTGATTCATAATTTGAAAGCGTAATTGAATATAATAATATATTTTATTCAAATAATATTAAAGGCTGAATTAGACAAAAATTGGAAATGTTGAAGTGAATATAAAGGTTAGAAAAGTAGAATTAAAAAAAATTGGGAATGTCGAACTAAATGTGCTATTATTTTAAATAATTTCTATCAAAAAGTTAGAGGAGCTTTTTGTTCCTTCTTTAAATTTTCAGACAAATTATAATTTATTTGCAAATTATGCTTTTTCTGTTTGTTTCAAATATGTGTTTTTAGAAAAACGTTATATATTTTTTCTAAACAATTCGAGTTAAGTTGCCTTAGGATTTAATGTATAATAGCTGTCTTCATTTTACATAGAGAAACATTTGGAATATATGTATGTATGTGTATATATATATATAATATATATATATACATATATTCAAAAGTTTAATACTTTTATAAAGAAAGAAAACTTTAAATATTATTAGTAATGAAATAAATAAATTATGTTCTATAATATTTTGATTTTAATATATTCATAAATTAATGCTTATTCTTTAAAGAATAAAATATCAACGGAGAAAGCATTTTATGATTATTTATCATGATAATTTGTTTTTGAAATTCGAATGCTAATAATTAAATTATTATTGTTATGTTTTTTATTTTTAGTTTAAAGTTCGTTTACTGACAATAATTTTCTTTTGCGATAATGCCTGTTAATAAAATTTTTCTTTTGTTAAAAAAGAAATTATTTTATTATTTTGAAATATAGATAAATTTTCGAATGGTACATTTTCCCCTCTAAATGTTGATGAAACAATGAAATGGTAACAAAATTTATGAATGAATAATTCCTAAAGTTATATTTAAAAATGAAACCTGTGCTAATGAATTTACAATTTAAAATAATTAACAAAGGTGAAAAAAAATGTAAACAAAATTTTCAACATTTTATTCTTAAGCAAATTAAGAGGTAGTATTTTTAAATGTTATCAAAACTTTAATAAATGTTGGAATTTTTAATATTCTTCAATAAGTTGTTTTACTGAATTTTTGTTTTGCATTTTTTAATTGATACATTTTTTATAAAATTTAATTAAATAAAATTTTTGAGATAAATTTTAAAAATTATCATTGCGTACTTTATTAATTTCTTACAATGAAGTATAATGAAAACTTTTGGACTTGATTCATATTTACAAATTTCAATGTATTTATATTTTCATGAGTGCCCTGTAAATTCTTATTTAAAATTTACTTTTACACTTTACGGCAAAAAAATTTCTCTATTAGGGTTAAGAATCTAAATATCTTGAAATCCACAAAATGTATTGTAAAAGTTTTAAGGGTTGTGAAAATTTCTTAAATCTCGGAAGCATATCTTACATTAAAAGAACAATCGCTTAAGAATTAAAAGAATGTGATCGGTATCTTCCATTTTAAAATAATTTAAATATTTACTTTTTTTCATAATCTGTAAATTTTTAAAAAATTCACTTTTAAAAAATTTATATAAAATTTATTAAAATTATATAAATTAAATCTGAAAATATGCTTCTGGTATAATCTGGAAATATTTAATTGAAAGCTTGTTTCAACAAAACTTGGATGACAAAAGCACAGACTGATGATAGATTTTAGGTTTTCTTGACGCTAGTTTATAATGTTTAGTATCCAAGTGTTGAATTATGAGATTATAATAAACTATAACATTAGAAATAATCATTTGAAGATAATAAAAAATAACTTTAATATTATCCTTAGTGACTTAAATTTAAGTATAGATATAGATATTCATAATCAGGAATTTTTCACACCTCAAACATATAGCATACTGTACACCTTTACTGAAATTTATATAGTAGAGCGGTTTTGATTGTTTCAATAACAAATTGTAGGAATTACAGTAAAATTATTCTATTTTTAATAGGATAATATTACTGTATGAAGTGAATCGTATAATGTTTCATTCAATAAAGACTTCCAAAATCATATGCAATAAAATATAATTTTGGGTTTACATTCTATTTCTAAATTCATGAGAATCGAAACATTATCCAAATGTTTAATAAATTTTACGTTTTTAAATTCGAGTTTTCAAAACTCAAATTTTACTGCGCTGAAGATGAAGAAAACGACATCAATTACTGAAAAATAGTATTATGAATAAAAGAATGAATTTAAAATTAAAATTTAAATTGTGCACCAAAGGAAGTTATTTGGATGCGGAAGTACTCGACAGTTGAAATAGTTTAAAATCCAAGAGGAAAACAATTAGAGAGTTATTATAATTGAAGAATCTTCCATTTTCACTTTAATTCATCTTGAATAAATTTATTTGTAATGTGATAATTCATTACAGCATAGTACCATTTTGGTTCTTACCATAACACCGGAAGAGGAAGAAATATAAACAAACCACATTATTTTTTGCAGTCACAAGAAATCATTTTTGCTGTATGCTAAACAAACTAAAGAGTTAAGTTTTTCTCCCCCAATTGCCGCTAGCATATGTGATCCATGAATGACAACTTAACAGGAAAGTCCAATTATTAAAGAAAAAAAGTCACAAGGGAATTCTTCTGTCGTAAATGACAAAAAATCTATTTTGGATCCGTGAGCAACAGGAAGTGTACCATATCCTCTCGCAACACTTCCTCCAAAGTGGAAAAAATATTAGCCATCACAGAGCATAACTAAGATTTATTTCCTGTCTGACGATCATTCAAGGAGAATGGAATTCTTCTTTTGATATATGGAAAATCATCTCTAGTCTTTGAAATGTTTTGTGGAAATTTTACGGCAAAATTTTTATTCAGAAAGAAAAGGCAACATAAATTGAAAATAATTCATTTTGAAATGAAATAGAATGTAGTAATCAAAACGGAATGGAAATTGTATCTAGAACTCAAGAAAACATTTATCATGTTAAATTACTTCCGTTTTGATATACATTAGAAATTTGGCATTTCCCTTTTAATTAAAAACAAAAAGAGACGATCAAAAATTATTTGCCTAAGTTATTTCAAATATTCTCCCTCTTTTAGTTTAGTTAAACATTTGAAAACATTTTTCGGTTAAAATAAGAAAATACTTCCGTATTGAAATTTGTGTATTTCTTTTTTATTTAGTTTCTTGGTATTACAAGAAATTTGAATTTGAATTAACACTATAATATTAAATATAATTTGAAAGTAATAATTAAAACAATAAAAAATTACATAAGTATTATAAATGTGACTAACTCTTACTAAAAGAGATTTTTTGACATGATCAACATATGCTTATTTTTCTAAGATTAATTATAAACGTTAATTTAAAACGATTTTAAGTAAATTTAAGAAAAAATACTAAAGGCAATAAAATAAATATTTTTTATTCTTTATGACTCAGAAATTTAATCAAGGTAAGACACCGCTTTTTAATCATCAATAAAAAAGAAACTTTCAAAATTATGACTCAAAAATAAATTAATCCTTTCAGTTAAAAAGTCTTTCTAATTTTAATTGTGTATAAGTTTAAATAGTATAAGAAAGAAATATAAGCGTACAATGTGTAAATGCTATAAGCATTTTCAATTAAATGCTAAAAAATTTAATAAATCAAGTTTTAACCAAATCCCATTATATTGCTCAGTATTCTCTATTATTTTAAGATAACATTTATTTGGCATAAGAAATTTATTTTTTATTCAAAACAAAAACCGAATGAATTATACAAAACATACATATCGAATTGAACCGAATTATTAGATTTAAGGGAATATTCAAATGATTGGATGTTTGCAGTATATAATAAATAACCACTAATATTCATAATTCAATACCAATAATTATGGGGGATAGTTTCCGCAGAATCATGGAGTCAATTTTTATTTCACTTAACTACCAAAATGTATCTGAATAAAGTAAAAATTGAAAAAAAAAAGGAATTGTGACTTGGTGATTATTTCTGATTATATTACAAGCATTTTAAAGCCTTTAGATGTGTGCATAAATAATCTATTTGGAGCTAGTTTTATATGTATATCCAATAGAAATTACATTGAGAACAAAGAAACTTTGTTGGCGACAGCGTAAGTTTGTACCAAAAGTGGAGCATTGCATTTTCAGTACTTGGTGATTAAATTCACAAAAAATTGACATAAAATGCTTTCAGTATGCAAATTATTACAAATTTCAATTTAAAAGAAAACTAGTATTTCTAATAATCTTGAATATACTCATCTTTGTGATACTGACTGTGAGTATGATTATGGTGAAATGGTGGAGAATGGCTGCTCTTGATTACTTACAAGCAAGCTATGTTTTACTACTACTTTCTGTAAGTCTTTGATGTCTTGTAAAACTATAGTAACTTATTAAGTTCATTTAAATACACAGAACACGTGTGCATGTTATTTTGAAATTAAAGAATTTTCATCAGAGGGAAAAATTTCAGCAATACTACATACTTACAAATGATTTTATATTTATGAAATTCCCACCATGCGTCATATCACGCACCATCAATATAATGGTCTAAAACTGGCTTAACATGTAACATATGAGTAACTTCAAATTTATACATATCAAACACACTTACATGTATCATTCTGAATTAAAATTATTAACTGCTTTAAACTTATTTCACCTCAATTGCTTGGACTTTTAGGCACAAGTGCCGTATAATTCATTATGCCAAATTCTGGGATTAGAGATTTTTTGGCGGATTTTCTTATGTATCTGGCAACATCACTTTTATTACATCATACATATGGAGACTTATAAGAATAATGCAGAAAATTCTTCTTTGATAACTCTAATATTTAAGTCATCGTGCACGTCACGATATGTCATCTTGGCAACATTTCTTCATCGCCAAAAAAATTCAGAATTTGGCAAGGCACAACTTTAAGATTTGAATTTTGTGACTTTAAAAGCACCTAGATATAAACTATGTATGAATCATTCATCAAAAAATTTTAGCAATATTGTTATGCACATAATCACAGAATCTCTTTTTGTGTCGATGAAAATATTTATATAAATATTAACTATGCCCCTCTAATAATGAGTCAAACAATAGCTGTTTCAAGAATTTGTGATAAAGAAATGCTTATATTATCTTATCAGACCTCGAAGAATTTTTGGAAATAAGTGATTTTGTTTTGAGAAGATTTTTGTTTACATATATACTTTTTTTTAATCTAAATTAGATTTTTTTTATTTGTTCTTATTATTTTAATTCTTATGTATTCAGAGCTTAATTTCATACGGTTGATAAAAAATCCATAAATCGTTTATTAAAATATTACATTTTTTTAAACGTTTCTCTATCAGTCCTATCTTTTATAATGTATTTCATTTTTATGTTTTTATTCTTATTAAAGTATTTTTTACAATTTTGAATCAAAAACAGTGCCTTGATTTTGTTAGTACAAACTCATAAGAAGAATTGAACTAATTTAAATGCAGTTCGCAAGTGAAAAATCATCACATATTTAAGGAATAATGTTAACAGTAAAAAGGATTACCTAAATTAATTATGAATTTAAACAGCGTTTAATATTTGGGACAATTCTTTACGTTGCCTTAAATTTCCTTTAAGCCACATTCAGCAAAATTTATTGGATCCACAGTGTCAAGTGTTGTTACACAACAACATTTGCTTTATTATTAAAAAAATTTAAAAAAAACTAATTTTCTAGAAATTAATTGCTTTTTAAATTTTTGGCACGAATGCCGTATAATCCAAAATGCCAAATTCTGAATTTGGTGATTTTTTTTGGCGGATTTCCTTATTAATCAGACAACTTGATTTTTATAACGTCATAGAGATGGAGACCTATAAGAATTATGTAGAAAATTCTATTTTGGCGACCCTAGTATTTACATTTTCTCGAGACGTCCCAATATATTAGCTTGGCAATATTTATTCGTCGTCAAAAATTCAGAATTTGGTATTCTGCATTATACAGCATATGTGACAAATTTTATTATATTACACTTAAAATTTATGATTGTTTTCCAACTTTTTAGGTAAAAATAAACCCATGCTTCATCCTTCAAAATTAAGGTCAATTCCTGTAGATATTACAGTAAATATATAGTTAAGCATTTATTAATTTGATAGATGAAAGTTTAGGTATTTTTATTTAAATATATTTTTTATTAAAAGAATAACTTCTTTCATATAATAAAAACATAAAATTTTATTTTAATATGTATTAAATTAAACACGTTTTATTCAAAAAATTTATATCAATAATTTCTAAGTTTTTAGTAATAATCTAAAATGAATTTTTCCATATTTTGGAAAACTAAAAGGAATGAATATATAAAAGAAATGATATACTAAACTGATTAAAATTTTAAGTCTGTGTCAAAATTCAAAACAATTAATACCCATGCAAGTATACGAAATTTTATTATTTTCAAACAAAACATTGTCTAGTTAATAAAACAATTCTAATTTATTAAACAATTCTAATTATTCTAATTAATTACAACAGGTAGTTTTACATTAAAAATTGCATATTATTGTTTTAATTGCAATGAATAAATTTCATAAATATAATACTTAAATGAAACACTGTTTATTTGTAAAGATAGTCATTTGAATACTATTTTGTATTAAGACATTTTTGACACATTACTATGCTTGGAATCTCGGTCATTGCTTAAATGAAGTATTGCTTTTATTCAGTGAACAAGGAATGTTTCTTGAGAAGCATAAAATTGCCTCAGAACATAACAATAAAAATAATTGATAAGTTTTGTAATTACATTATAGAATTGTATATCAATACATCAAAATACATTCACATTATTCAAAAATAAAAAATATCGAGAATGTGATTGCATCGTCAATAAATGATTTTTTTTTGTATATTTGTCATTCACATGAGAGCATTACAAAAACTTCTAAAGTTGTAATTAAGTAAGTTATTACTAAGATTTTGTCTTGCGTCATGTTAACAGTAAAAGATTTTAATAATGAAAAATATAATAACTTTTCGTTGGACACACACACATATACACAAATGATGTTTATTGGACAAATATATTATACTAGAAATAACAAGTGATTAAATTTTCAAAAAATTTGGCTGGATATAGATCCTCAGAAATCAGTACCCAGAACAACCACCTCTGGCAGTAATAACAGCAGTTATACGCCTGGGCAGTGAGTCAAACAGAGATTGGATTGCATGTACAGGTACAGATGCCCATGCAGCTTCAACACGATGCCACAGTTCATCAAGCGTAGTGACAGGCGTTTGGTGACGAGCTAGTCGCTCGGTAACCATTGACTAGACGTTTTCTATTGGTGAAAGATCTGAAGAACGTGCTGGCCAGGGCAACAGCCGAACATGTTCAGTATCAAGGAAGGTCCGTACAATACCGACAACATGCGGTTGGGCATTATCCTGCTCAAACATAGGATTTCGCAGGGCTCGAATAAAGGGTAGAGCCACGGGTCGTAACACACAAAAAATGTAACGTGAACTGTTCAAAGCACCGTCAATGTGAACAAGAGGTGACCGAGACGTGTATCCAATGGCACCACGTACCATAACGCCAGGTGATGGGCCAGTATGACGATGACGAATGCACGCTGCCAGTGTGTGTTCACCATGATGCCGCCAAACACGGATGCGACCATCATGATGCTGTACACAGAACCTGGATTCATCTGAAAAGATGACGTCTCGCCATTCGTGCGCCCATGTTCGTCGTTGATCACACCATTGAAGGCGCTCTTGTCTATGACGCAGCGTCAAGGGAATCCGCAGCCATGGTCTCCAAGCTGAGAGTCCATGCTGCTGCAAACGTCGTCGAACTGTTCGTCAGACACTTGTTGTCTTCCAAACGACCCCGTTTCTTGACTCACGGCTCGAGACGTGGTTGCACGATCCATTACGGCCATGCGGATAATATGCCTGTCTTCTCGGCTGCTAGTGATAGGTGGCCGTTGAGAATCCCGTATGGCGTTCCGTATTACCGTCCTGAACTCATCGATTCCATATTCTGCTAACAGTCATTGGATCTCGACCGACGCGAGCAGCAATACTGCGATAAGATAAACCACAATCGCGGTACGATACAATTCGACCTTTATCAAAGTCAGAAGCGTACGCATTTCTCCTTCTTACACGAGGCATCACAACAACTTTTCATCAGCCAACAATGTTCAAATGCAATTTGAGTATGAGGAACCGGCTGAACAATTTCCTCATTTAAACACAATGTAGGTATCGCTACTGGCGCCTGCTTTGTCTGAATGCGCTGAAAAGCTATTCATTTGCATATCACAGCACCTTCTTCCTTTCGTATAAATTTCACGTTTGTAGCATGTCGCCTTCTTGGTGTAGCAATTTTAATGGCCAGTAGTGTATATATATTTATATATATAACCACACAGATATTTATTTGAAGTTCACTTAAATATTAATATCTGTAAATTTTCAATATATTTGAGCTTTTAAATATAATTAGTAACTTTTATTAAAGAAATGCGTAATGTGAATGATTATTTAAAAATTACTTAAAAATGATTCATAATGCATGTTTATAGCTGAAATTAGCAATCTCTTAAGTTAAATTCCGATCTTGCACTTAATCGTGCCCATAACGCACCCCCAATCATGAATAATTTTTTACTTCCTCAGTTAATAAGAATAAATTTGAATTTTTTAATTTTCATAATGTACTTTACTTCATAAGTGTATCATTAAAACAATAAAAGTAATTTTCTCTTATTAAATAAAATTGTTTTTTATTTAATCTGTCATTGAATAAAATAGTTTTTTATTTAATCTGTTATTAAATAAAATTTTTTATTTAAGTACCTTCATTACTTTTTAATATTTACCAATTGCTTTAGCATTCTATTTCTGTAACGGGATTGGTTAGCTATGATACTTCTTCTCAGCTTTGAAAGTACAACTTAAAATTAAAAAGGGGATGGGCGAAATAGAAATATTTGGAAAAATTATTTTCTTATCTCTTAAGCAAAAGTGAATTTCACCAAATAATGAAAATGATCAGTCTATGTGACTTTTAATGTATATATTACAAATAAATGTTTTATACGAATTGTCTTTTTTTTGTTAATTAGTAACAGATTTTCAGTTGGTGACAAGTTCAACAGTTGCTTTATTTAGCACAATTAAAATTATATATGCTTTATTACGGCAAAAATTAAATTATTTTATTAATGCAAGGTATATATTCTCCATTATAAGGTATATATGTCTAATTAAATGATAGTTTTATTTTCGTAAAATTTCCTTCTTTAGCGCAAAAAATTTAAGTCGTCTTTAGTAGTTGCCAGAAAATGATTTATTTCCATTGATGTAAATTAACAAGTGCTCACATGAACAATATTATTTCTGTATCTTGATTTCCTTTTTATTTGCATTTAATTTTTATTCCTAAAAAAATGTGTTGGGTTGAAAATTATCTTTTAAAAATATATTGACAACTAGAAAACAGATCGTTAGTGTTCTCCATTTAATGTAATATATTTTAACAACAAAACTAAAATAAAGTATGTTATAGAAACTAAATTTTTAAGGTTGTTTATGATTTTGGAAATAAATTCGATACAATTAATTAAGTTCTATAAGAAAACTATAAGTTATAATGATTCATTTTTTAAGATATTTTTCTGGGAAATTTGAAAAAAAAAAAAAAAAACCTTGATTAATTTTTTTTTTAAAACATTTTCAATACTATTTTATTAACGCAGCAATATATTATTCTCAAATTCTGACTTTTTGGCTTTAGAGCTTATCGCTCATAATTCTTTTAATAAAGAGTGAAATCTTATAACAAATTTCATAAAACACCTATCTTAGTAAAAAAAAAAAAAAAAAAAAAAAAAAAGATGTAAGTACTTTAAGATTCTCAATATCTTAATTTAACATTTGAGTGAAATTTTTAGAAGTATTTTTAATTAAACACATAAATATTTTTTGTAAATCAAATGTAATTGTATCCTTTATTGTTACCCATGTTAATGTTTATTATATTATTTATAAATGCTTATAATTTCAGTATTTTTACAGATTGCAAAATTCTAAAATGTGATACAATTCAGATCTTTCTGAAATAAAATGTAAATTAATTAATAAAAGGGTAACCAAAAGACGGGTAACTTGAAAAGTAAAATTCTTACTTTTGTTTGTTGAATTTGTCGAGTAGAAGAATACATTTTAATTGCCATATTTATATTGCTTCAGTAATACGAAATTACATTTAAAATAACAGTGGAAGTAGTAAGATTATCACCCTATTTTCTCTTATCACCCTATTATTAGTAAGATTATCGACCTATTATCAGTATATTCTCCATTGGTTTTCATATTTCCTTGAGTAAAAGATAAAACATCAAGTTTAAGACAGTGAGTTATTTTTTATACTTAAAATAAGTATTAGAAAAATAAATGCAATCCAAATATTGCTTATAAAGGTTTCGTTTTACTTACTGGGATTTTTAAAATGTAGGTAAAATATTTCAATAAATGGCCTATTAATATTTTGATAGTGGGTAAGCTGAAAACAACAAAAAACGAAACATTTTAAAATTATCGTAGAACATTCTTTCACAAATATCAAACTACAATTAATAAGTATTTTAAAAATAGAAATAGCTTCAATTAAGGTTTATTGATGAAACGTAATATCGTTATAAAATGATTTGTTACTGATTAATATATGGCTTTTCTGTCTCTATCAATTGTTATATCTAATTCCTTTTGCTTACTACTGTCCTTACTTCATCACAAATTTATTTCGATCATCAAATTGTATCTTTCATCGCACAAATATTCTAAGATCATGAAAATGCTTTCGGAGTCTTCGCGTGGTGGATACTTTGAGCCTCTTTTATGTGGTATGCAAGTTAATGACTTTTGGTACAGATGCTAAGTTCAGAACTCTATCGTGTTTTCAGAGAATCCGATATCTTCAAATAAATATAAATCTGAAGAATTAAAATTGCTGATCATGTTATTAGAAAAAACAAAGGACGTTTACATAGAAAATATTCTTATCCAGGCCGTTTCGAACAAGAGCCAGGTTCTAACACAATCTTAGATAGGCTGACTGCCTAGAAAAGGATCTCGCCATTTCAAGAGTGATCAATTAGAAAACCATGGTCAAAATAAGAGATTTTGAGAGAAAAATTCTTGCGAAATCTAGTGCTCATCCAGGACTGTCATACCATTGAGGAAGGATTAAGTTGAACTTACATATAATTTTGGCACTAGAAGTAAATTTTTTAATTCAGTTTCTCATTTAAGCAGTGTTAAAAATACTCAAAGTTGAGTGAAAAATAAATCAAAGTTATGATTAATGAAATAAAGTCATTAAAAAAATTTGTGAATTATGAAAATACTTTCTGGTGTTTTTTCATAAGTCAATTCTTTCATTACACCATTATTTTTTCCAATTTATAAAACAAATAACTAATAAAAATTTGCAAATATCTAAAGTAATTATAACACCCCATCTACTGAAAACTATAATTTTAAATCAATTTATGAATTGTTGGTAATGAGCTATTCTAATTTTACTAAACATCCATAAATAATTTGCTTGAATATGACAATCTTTTTCTATCAAATTAATTTGATATTTGATTATAAATTTGATTAAATATGGGAAAATAAATATATTTTATGATAGATAAATATATTTTGTGATAGATCATATATTTTATGATAGATCAATTACAACAATCTTTTTCTATAATCAATTAATCCTTATAGTTAACTAATTCGTAAATAATTATTTTATGACATTTCAAAAATTTAAAATATATATTAACTGCGATTAATGGATAGCTAAATTATAAATTATCAAATGTAATAAAAATGTACTTTATTCACTTAATTCCTTAATTCCTTAATTTTCTTTAAAAGAAAGAATTCTCAAATTCAAAATGTAATTTCAACAGTCTTTAAATTATGTTAAAAATGATTTAAAAAATATAAATTTATCCTGATAATCAATATTCATTTTAATAGAAATTATTGCATTTGCATCTTTTGTTTTTCAGATATTTATTAATATTCTATTCCCCGTAGAGACTTATTAAGTTTAATTTCTTAAACGTGATCTTTATTGACTCGGTTGCTCTGGAGGAAATAACCTCGCATCCCAGTGAAATTTATGGAACTTTTATTTCTTCCAAAGTGTGCGAAGTTTTCTCGGAACATTAACCTCTATTTCATGGATTTGCATCTCTTTGCAACAACTTACCGCTCGAAATGCAACTGACGCATTTAATCAACCACTTGAAATTTACTGCTATATATTTCGTTCTTTATTCCGGATGAAATATTAAGTCTCCCTCTGAATATCAATGCACCTAGTGGACGCGATTTGATAAATAAAAACGGTTTTTATTTGGTGTGGATATGAAGTATAATAAAAGCAAAAGTTGTTTACTGTTTGCCAATCGTACCTCGAGGTATTGATAATTCGCATTATTTCTCAGGATTGTGTGATTCACAGGTACTCTAAAAGTAATGAAATTACCTTCGAAGTATATATTATAGTATATATGGAATAGGATTTTCTTCTGGTTTGGTGTTTACAGCATTTACCATTTAACGTGATCCCAATAATAAATCTTAATCATTTTATTTATTTTCTGAATCATTTTTTGGAAAAGGAATTGTACATTGATGTTTAACGATTCAATAACTTTTACGATTTTGAAGCACTTTAATGCATAATTATGCAAAGCAACACACTTTTTAAAGCGAATTTGAATCATGAAGAAATAAACTAGAATCCAAGTATGAAATTTGAATATAATTAGTTTTGGAAAATATGAACTTTCTTTTAAAATATGCAAAATAAATTTTTAAATTTTTGAGGAATTAGATATGTATGCTAAAATTTTTTCAAAGCAATCTGATCGAGAGATCATTTAATGAAAATTGACTTGGGAAATTCGGATTCAATATTTAATTCACTGTGATTAATATGCTAAAATAAAATTAATTTTACATTTTTTATTAAGTAAAGGATTTTATCATGGTCTTAAATTGTAAGGAAAGATTATGTTTTTAAAAATTTCTACTAATATTTGATATTTTTATATGTTATTTACATTATTTAATTCCTTTTTCAATATTTCTTTCATTATAATTATTTAATAATCCTTGTTTTATATTTTATTTGCTTAAAGTAGGAAATTTGTGATTATAATATTTTACAGCTTGAAAAATAAAAATTTATATCAATATATTTTTAAGAATTAATCTTTATATTTATTCAGCTACATTTCTAAATACAAGGACTATAGGAGAAATGTATAGTACAAAGCATAATTTAATAAAAAAACAGAAGTTTGTGTAATAATATTGAAACGCTTGACAATTTAAATACATTTTTTCAATCAATTAAAAAAATATGTGAATGGAGCAATTTTTGTCATTTAATTGACTTTCTCCAAACAAACATTTAGGGATGTCAAGGATAGTTATTTTAAACAATAAATTGAAAAGTTGACGATTTTGTTTGTCAACAATATATTTACCTTGAGGCAAGCTTCTAGTTTTATATATTAACCTCTTAATTTTGATTACCAGATCGGAAACCTGTCTTTTTAAAGATAATTTTTTATAATATTTCCAATCTTAAAACTCTTTTGTGTTTTGACATTTTTTTTTAAAGCTGACAAAAGAAAAAAATGTGATTTTGCTATTTGACAGGATAATTTGTCAATTGAAAAAAATGGAAGTTCTTATTGGTTTTTTAAATTGATTTTTCTTTTGATGATGAAACTGTTGTAAAAAAAGAATTTTTGTAAATAGTATTAAATAAAATTGCGTAATTCTATGAGAGTATCAACAACATTTTTAAACTTTTCGTTCATATTTGCATACAATCATAACGTTTATAATTTTCATTTGTAATTCTTTTAAAAATTTTCTTTCATATTTAAATGCATTTATAACGCAATCAGGTTTTAGCTGAACAACCAAGAATTTGATTTATTTTCTTAGCGTTTATTATTAGACATAAAATATTCAAATGAGTATAAAATTTATATTAAACAAAAAGTGTATTACTGAATTGATATATCTAATTTGTTATTTAAGCATAAAAAAGCAAAAAATCTCAAAAAGCACTTTTTTATTGTATTCGATATTATAATATAATCCAATGAAATTATAAAATAATTTAATCTATCAGAATTGAAATAAAAATTTATTTATTAAGAAGATTGAAAAGAAGCCCATAAATTATAATCAGGAATTATTTGAGGGGCGATATTGGATACTCTATATACTTTTACGTATTAAATATTTCAAATACTCAGAATATTTTCTTTCGAGTTTGAAAAATCATTGTTTCTAATTTACGTGTAAAAAATTTTAATAGTTACGTTGTCATGCTAAATAAGGATTTGAAAAAGTTTGAATACAAACTTTAAGCTGTTTAAATACACTTATCATTCATAAATCATTAATTAGCTATATTCAAGCTTTTCGAAATAAATAAAATATTTAATCTATAATCTAATTTTTCCACATTTTGCAAATTTAATTTATCGGATCTTGATTATAAATCAAAAGCGGTGGTTTTAAATTGCAATTAACAATTACGTCTCATACCTTTATGCACATAGTAATTTTATCTTGAGGATATTAGATATCTTGCTGAATAAACTCAGCGATTTTAAATAATCTAAATAATAAATTTTTTATGATTTTAAATAATCTACTTAATAATCTGTGCTACATTTAAAATAATTGAGAGTTAAGATTGTAAACTGCCTAGAATAAGTTTGATTAAAATTTGATGCAAATCAGGTTACGTGAAGTTCATATACAAAATGTTTGTAGCTGAAAGAACTTAAATATTCTTTATTTTTATTTTTATAATTAGCTATAAAAGTTACTAGTTTAGAAAATATATCTTTAAAAAAGGATTTTAATCTAGCTTTGCTTCTGACAACGATTAGATGATATCTAAAATTTACTTAAATTTTTACTAAATTAAGACTTAAAATTTTTATGAAGTACATAAATATTTTTTAAATATTTACTTTCTGGAAAAAGTTTCATAGACAGTGGAAATTACATATCCATATTGTCAAAGAAAAATCATTGATATATCCAAAGCACATCCGAAATTCTTGCATATACTAAGCAGGAGCAAACTTCTTTTCTGTAGTTAAATAGCAGACTAGATGAAACGTGAAGATTTCAATTGTTAAAAGCTCAGTTTTATCATTTGATCACAGTAAAATGTAAGTCTTATATTCATTTAAAGAAAAATGAATAAATATAAATAATTATGATAAAATTAATTTTCAATGTTTTAAATCTTATATTTTATTCCTCGAATTTAACTAAAATTAAATGTTAACGAAAAGACAATTATATATATATGTGTATATATATATATATATATATAAAAATATATATATATATATATATATATATATATATATATATATATATATATATATATATATATATATATATATATATATATATATATATATATAGTTACTTTTTATTGATTACAACTTGAATTACTTAAAAATAAAGCATGTGTAAGGTAAAACAAAAATGATTCTAATGTTATTTCAAGGCATCATAACCAATCTAAAATATTTCTAATATTCTAATAATCCAGAATATTTCCTAAAAATCATCTTTAAAATTTACTTGTAGTTTATTTTATGCTGTGCATTTAAAATCTACAAAACCATATTTAAAGAAATCATCGTAAATGCTTTGGATGAATAAAATAGTCTTATTTCAGATAATGTTTGATCAGTTGTTTTCTAATTGAGATGATAGATGGAAAGAAAATGATGGTAAATATTTCATTTTATGAAATTTTATTTTTAAATTATTTTTCCTCAGAAACTATAAAATATAATCACTTATATTATAAATTTGTAAGAATGTTTACATTTAGTTTTTAATTTATATAATGATTTTTAAATATCCATACTTTTATTGTTTCTTAAAATATTGCATAATTTTTTTTATCCAGGTCATTAAATATTAGGTGCTACTTCACTTTCTCATGGTTTTGACCAGAAAATTCATAAGATTTATTAAATTCCCAAATTCCAAAAATGTGTTACAATTCTGATGTTCAAAAATGTGTTTTGGTAAATTAAAAAATTGTTTGCATGATTACACAAATTCATGTCTTAGCAAAATTCTAATTACAAACTTTCAACAAAATTTATATGTTACTTAAATTCATTATTTATACAAAAACTTATTACTTAAATTTTTATATTACTTTCGCACTAAATTCCATGGATGAATGCAGCTTATTTTGTATAATTTGTGTCTTTGAAATATTTTAATGAGTAAATTCCATTTAATATCATTTGATCTGCCAAGTTATCACAAGATCAACCAATTGAATAGATTCTTAAAACACAAAAAAATGAAAATTATCAATATGAAATCATCAAAATTATCTTATTAAATATTAAGCTAATAATATTCAAGCATGAAGGATTATTGTCTTGATAATTTCAAGAAAATTCATTCGGTATTTGGTTTACACCCATTATTTTGTTTGTTATTGAAATGGAAGTTACATTTCATGTTACTACATAGCTACAAAGCATACTGTTTGCTTTAAAACAATAAGTAACCTTGATACATTTTGTAAATTATTTTGCTATATTTAATAATAAACGTATCTTGATAATTATATAATGATTTCAGTTTTATTATACTTATTGAAATTCAAATAATTTTAACTTTAGTTTTGGAAACTCAAATATTTTTAATTTTGTATTTTATTATTAGATTAATAATTTTGAAATTGCATTTCGATTAAAAATAAATCATTTGTCTTCACAAATAGGAATTTTTTTAATTATTAAATTTTAGCATAATATTTCTTGTCATGTTTTTTCATGTCATATTTTTTCATATATAATAATCTTTATTTAGAATATATAAAAATTTATTATTTTTTATAATCGATTTTTACATAAAAAAAGTTCTAATGAATGAAATAATTCTTAGCTACTTTTTAAAAATTTAGCACTGATAAAGTATTTAAATAAAGTAAGCTAGAAATTAGCAGCGAAACTTCTTATGTCAATTTTTATTATGAGAGTAACTGTAACATTTCACTTATAATGCAGCCTCAATATATTTAAATTTCTTAAGGATATCTGTTCAGTAATGAAAAAATTTAGCATGTTGAAAAACGAATGATATAATGTTAATGACGATGATTCTGATACTTCATTTTTGTTTGTACACATAAAAGTTTTTATACAAAACATTATCTGTTTTTTTATACACTACTGGCCATTAAAATTGCTACACCAGGAAGAAATGCAGATAACAAAATTATATTTATTGCACAAATATATTATACTAGAAATAACAAGTGATTAAGTTTTCAAAAAATTTGGATGGATAGATCCTAAGAAATCAGTACCCAGAACAACCACCTCTGGCAGTAAAAACAGCAGTTATACGGCTGGGCATTGAGTCAAACAGAGATTGGATTGCATGTACAGGTACAGATGCCCATGCAGCTTCAACACGATGCCACAGTTCATCAACCGTAGTGACTGGCGTTTGGTGACGAGCCAGTCGCTCGGCAACCATTGACCAGACGTTTTCTATTGGTGAAAGATCTGAAGAACGTGATGGCCAGGGCAGCAGACGAACATGTTCCGTATCAAGGAAGGTCCGTACAATACCGACAACATGCGTTTGGGCATTATCCTGCTCAAACATAGGATTTCGCAGGGCTCGAATAAAGGGTAGAGCCACGGGTCGTAACACACCAGAAATGTAACGTGAACTGTTCAAAGCACCGTCAATGTGAACAAGAGGTGACCGAGACGTGTATCCAATGGCACCACGTACCATCACGCCAGGTGATGGGCCAGTATGACGATGACGAATGCACGCTGCCAGTGTGCGTTCACCACGATACCGCCAAACACGGATGCGACCATCATGATGCTGTACACAGAACCTGGATTCATCTGAAAAGATGACGTCTCGCCATTCGTGCGCCCAGGTTCGTCGTTGAGCACACCATTGAAGGCGCTCTTGCCTATGACGCAGCGTCAAGGGAAGCCGCAACCATGGTCTCCGAGCTGAGAGTCCATGCTGCTGCAAACGTCGTCGAACTGTTCGTCAGACACTTGTTGTCTTCCAAACGACCCCGTTTCTTGACTCACGGCTCGAGACGTGGTTGCACGATCCATTACGGCCATGCGGATAATATGCCTGTCTTCTCGGCTGCTAGTGATAGGTGGCCGCTGAGATCCCGCATGGCGTTCAATATTACCGTCATGAACCCATCGATTCCATATTCTGCTAACAGTCATTGGATCTCGACCGACGCGAGCAGCAATACTGCGATAAGATTAACCGCAATCCCGGTACGCTACAATTCGACCTTTATCAAAGTCAGAAACGTGCTGGTACTCATTTCTCCTTCTTATACGAGGCATCACAACAACTTTTCACCAGGCAACAACGTTCAAATGCAATTTTTGTATGAGGAACCGACTGAACAATTTCCTCATTTAAACACAATATAGATGTCGCTACTGGCGCCTGCTTTGTCTGAATGAGCTGAAAAGCTAATCATTTGCATATCACAGCACCTTCTTCCTTTCGTATAAATTTCACGTCTGTAGCATGTAGCCTTCTTGGTGTAGCAATTTTAATGGCCAGTAGTATATTTTTTATTTAAAAGTTTAAAATAACTAGTAGATTATGTTCCTGTGATTTCTATTTTATTGCTATTTTTGCTTCTTTCCATTATTATATTCATATTGCCTATTATATAAAAAGTTAAACAGTTCCTAAAATATTATTTTTATTATATATCTCTTATAAAAATGGAAATATAAATAAAATAATAAAAGCCTAAAGAATGAGTTATTTATTAAATATTTATGGCTATAAGAATTAAATTATATGTTACATTGTTTTGAAATTGTGGAATTGTAGGCTTGTTCTTATTGGAAATGTTTTATTTCTGTCAAATATTTTCTGTAACGACTAATAATGTTTCGCAAGAAATCTACATTACGAAATTAGCTTTACAGAAAAAATCAAATAATATCATTTACAAAAAAAAAAAAAAATCTTTTCCACAACATTATTACCATGCTGTAATGTGGTTCCTCATTTATAATTCAACTGCCATAGCCATAACCCCGTTTATTCCGCAATAATTAATGCAAAGATGCTCAGCTCCAAAATTTTATTTTATTTAGATTAAAGCTAATAGACATGTTTTTATTAAAAAAAAAATATTACCAAAATTAATATAATGGAAAAACAGTTAAATTGAAATTTAATTTAAAAATTGCATAATGATCACTTATTAAAAAACGTCAAATGACATTTAACCTTAATCGGATAAATATTCGAATATTAAAAATTCTTATCTATAAACAAAATTGTGTGAGAATTTTTTTAATGGTCCTCAAATTGCATTAAATGAGAATAGAAATTCTTGTAATAGTATTTACATTTTTTTAAAAATTTAGAGTAAAAGAGTCAATAATTTATAACAACACTCTCACTTCCGAATTTTTTAATTTTCATTTGGATTTGCTTTTTGTGAAAACTGTTAATATTTCTTTATTCGAAATAATATCCATTACTAGCTACACATTTTCTGCATATTTCGGGCAATTTGCAAATACCACGCCATAAAAAAGATCGGCCTTTGAGGCAAGCCACTCATCAAGCCAAGATTTGCCGTTTTCGTAAGATGTGAAGCGCTAGTTAGCTAATGCGTGTCCCAATGGTGCGAATAAGTGGTAATCGCAAGGAGCCAAGTATGCAGAATAAGCCGCATGCGATAAGGGCTCCCAGCCGAGTGCCTTAACTATGCCGCTTGGTCGATTTAGCACGGTGGCTAGGTGCATTGTCATCAAGGAAAATCACTTTGTGCTGCTGTTTCTTGTATTGCTCATGGTTTTCGAGTATAACATCGTTCCTATCGAGTAACTGTTGCTTGTAGCTATCGGTATTACCGGTTTCTTCGGGTTTGAGAAGTTCATAATAGATTGGCCCCTTCTAATCCCAGAAAGTGCACAGCATTGTCTTGCGGCCGAAGCGATTCGGACTTGCGATCGATTTGGACGGCTGTCCGAGGTCAGCATATGACCGATTACGTTTGGGATTCTCAAAATAAATCCATTTTTCATCAGCACTCAAAATACGATGTAGATATGACTAGCGTTTGTAACGGCTTGTTCAAGCAGCATTTCGCACACGATTTTTCAGTTTTCCTGCTGACAGACCGTCAGCAGGAAACACACAGAAAACACAGGAAGCACACGTCATCAGGATTCATGTGGTACCCATCTACCGACCTTTATTATCTTGCCCAATGCTTTTTGAGGTACGGAAAAAGTGCTCTGATCAACAGTCAGTTGTCCTGCAAGATGTTTTTGCGTTTTGTCATCATCTTCATCGAGGAATGCTTGAAATTCAGCATCTTCAAATTTTTTTGATTATCTGCCACGTTCCTCGTTTCTTACATAGAAATCACCATTTTGAAACTTTTCAAACTACCTGTAGCAGTACGCACGTCTCAGAGCATTTTCGCCGTATGCTTCTACAAGTATTTGATGCAATTCGGGAGCAGTTTTTTTCAGATAGTAACAAAAAATTAATGGTGTCGGCAAATCATGGTCGAAAGATAGAAACTTCACATTTTCAACACAGTAAAAAAAAGTGCAAGTGGAAACTTCTCCTAATGTAAACTAAACGTGAGTATCAAAGGTCAAACTATAAAAAAATTACTTGTCACTGTTTCATAATGTTTGCAGATATGCGTGGCGACATCTGTTAGCAATCATCTCATTTGATATGCATACACCTGTGGTAAGTGATTGTTATTCTCTTAAGTTTTTTTTAATAAACTAAGAATTTGTCATGAATTTAAAATATATTTTTAGCTTTTATTAAATTATTTAACTATAAGCAAATTGATAAATATTATGCTATGAACAATATAATTCCAATTTAATATGAAATTCCAGAATATAATTGTTATCAGGAAAAGATTAAAATTTCCATCTGTTTTGCCATATTGATTGCCTTGAGTTTTTCAATATTATTTATTATTCCCTCTTTAAATAATAATAATTTTTTAATTTTATTTAAATCCAATGATCAATAATAATGTTGCAAGTTTTTTTTTGTATTTTCTAATATTACAATAATTAAGATTAAAACACATTAATAAACTATTTATTTTTTATAGATATACAGATAGCATTGATTTTTGTAAAAAAAAAAAGTTTGTTTCGGTAAATTTCGGAAAACGATGTCAAGGTAAAAATAATTCCCATTATTGTGTTTCATTACTTTTATGGAAAAAATTACATTTTTTTACAAGTACTGTTAGTATTTTAGGATTTATTTGAATAGGGAATTCTTTCTTTCTATCAAAAACGATATTTTTGCAAATTTTATTGCAAGCAAAAATAACACAAGCCTACAAAACTAGAAAAGGTTTCTTATTTGAAAGATTGTATTATTTTTTCATTTTTTAAGAGAACAATATATTTCTTAAATAATTTTTTAAATAATTACCTAATCATTTGATAATTTAAATAACTGCAATTTGTTAAAACAAGTAAAGTAATTCTCCAAAAAATCTACAAAATAAAATTAATACTTTTAAACTAAACGATTTATCCATATTGGTTATTAGATTAACAAATTATTCCATTTTTTTCTAATTACCTTACATTCAAATTTTAAAAGAGCAGATAGATGGAATTTGATTATTCATATAAACTGTAACAAAAAATTCTTCCAAAGTGATTTTGAATATTTTCATAAAAACCCTTATGGTAATCTGTGTTACGTTGGATTCAATCTAATTGAAAATTGCTTCCAAATATTTTGTTATTATTTTATTTGAAACAAATCGTCCTTTTTTCAGTTTCATTGTGAATAAGAAATATACAAATTTATATTATTTTTTTATGATCTCAATTATCAACACCTTTTCTTCAATTATAAATCTATGTAACGATAGCTATGGAATTCTATTCTCTTAGAATTTGCAAAAAGAGGAAAATTGGAGTGAAATTTTTAGCAATGAATTTAAACAAAGTTAAAAGCATTCCCCCTTATAGTTCTTATTAGACTCAAAATATATCTTAAAAATTAAAAAGAAATTTAAAAAATCAAAATTTTTTTTGATAAAAATCATAACTAAATTGTATGGAAATAATTATATCTTTCCTTAATTACAATCGAAAACACATTATACGCCATTAAATAGAAAACTATACCTAGAAATTTCTTACCAATAAAATAAATATAAAATTATGAACATAATGATCTTTTTATGTCATTCTAAAAGCATCAAGTTAATAATTGCTTTTGATATGGATAAAATGACTTAGTAAATAAATTTAAAAAATATTGACCTATTAATTTGCTATGAAATTTGATGTAGAGACTGCTTTCAGCATCATATTCTTTTTACCAGTTTCAAACTCTCAGACATCAACTTCATTAAACCTTTCTGGGCCTTGAGCTAGATTTTCCCTCTTCGCGCTTTCCTTACTGTCAAAAGTTTAATTGTGATACTGTTGTAACAATAATCGAATTTTCCAGAACATTGACATTTTAATGCTGTCTAATACATTTTTTTGTTACGAAAAGATTTTTAGAAGCATTTAGAAGTTATCCTACGCGAATGCCTTGTAAATGAATTCATAAAATTTTTTGCTTAACATTTAAAGAAAATTTCAAAAAAATAATCCCATTTTACAAAGTATTTCCAGAAAAATGTAACTGTGTTTTTATTTATCATATTAGCTATTTAATTAGTTTGAAGAAAATTTTAATATTATTTTCTTATGATGTTTCGACATTTAATTTTCAATCATAAATTTTAAATGAATATGTATTGAAAGCTGAAAATAAAATCTAAACAGTAAGTTAGTTGGGATGGTTTGTATTTATTGTTGGAATATATCTTAAGATGCAATTGCTATCATATTGTCCTCAATTTTTAATCCTAATTAAATATCTCAGCTTCTTTGAATTCAGACTTAACAAAATGCATTCTTCAAATTTCGGAACTCAAAAAGAGGAAGTTAGTCAAAATTTCATGAGGATCTAAATAAAATATTACAAATATCAATTATAAATATACTCTCCATTCAAATTACTAAATATATATTGACACAAAGGAAATGTGTTTTTTAAAACACTTTAATAAGTAATTCGAAAAACTTCAATATATATTACATAAAAATTAAATCTGTTCTCTAGTAAAAATATGTAAATTAAAAAACTACAACTTAGTAATCTAAGTAGTATGTTTTACTAATAAAGTATGAAACTTTATTAATAAAACATACTACTTAGATTTATGCTTAGCACTCGAAATTCATAGGTAATAAAATATACAAATTAATTTAGTAAGTCATTATAAGATTTAAATGCGTGCGATAGATTATTTTCTTAAAAAAGAAATAATGTGACTGATGTAATTTTGATTCAAATTTTTGCATTTTTTCCTCTTATTTTATAATTTACCCAACAAAATTAAAATTAATAATCAAGATTTTTATAAAATAACATATTTCAATAATTTGTGTAATAAGATTTAATTTGTGTCATAAACATTTTATGACACAAATTAAATATTGAAATTAAATAAAAAACAGATTTTTATAAAAACTTTCATTTTTATACTTTATTTATATGTTAAATGGCTTAGATTCCTTCTAGCCCCGAATGAAAAAAAATATCTAGTATACTTTAAAATTTACATACATACATATTTATGAATTAGATGAAAATGACACTTATTCTAAATTTTTTACATTATTCTATCTAATCTACCAACAAATTTGATTTCATTATTTTATTCTTTTTTATTTGATGCATATAAAAGTAAGATTTCGAATACTTTACATAAATTCTCTCCCCCCACCCCTTAAAATTTTGACTTCGTTTCTTATAATGGTAGCACAGAATTTATCTACAGCATTTATTCAGTAAAAACAAATGAGCAGTAATATAATAGCTGTATAACGCAAAATAATACTTGGAGAATAATAATTACAGAATTAAGTTTAGCATTGTTCCCGATAAATATTTTTGAATATGCATGTATTATTAATTTCGCATTAAATTGCTTATAGATCGTTAAGCATTTTACCAATATTATAAAGGTTGTATATTTTTGCTAAATCACTATTAAAATGTCTCAGATTATTAAATTACAGTTAAAAAGATCTACATAAATAGAAAGATTGGAAAAAATGAAGTTTTTAAATTTCATTGTTTTTATTAAATCGAGTTTGACTTTTATAGTCATTTCATGGAGTTATTAACAAAAATTAAACAAAGTTTACATTTTTAACAATTTTCCTGTCGAAAAAAATGAATTTTTATGTTAAATAAATAATGTCGAAGTATGAAATCATTAAATAATCCAATGTTCTTCAAATTCTATCAATTAACTCAAAAACTTTTATACACATTTAACTCAGATGTTATAGTTTTATCATTAATCTAAACTGTTTAGGTGTTTACTACATGATATGAATACCAAATACATAAGTCTACACTATGTTCAAAAATTAAGATCTGCCATTTGGAAGAAGAAAGATTTAAGATTTTACTTTTATAATTGAAGATATGAGTTTACAGGCTATGAGATTTTAGAATTTTAAAACTTCTGTAATAATATATTAAAGTTTCCTTATTATTGAATAGAGAATTTGCTTTGAAAAAAATTCATGGGTTCAATAAAATGTTTCTTTTATAAAGAAAAAATATTTTCACATTCTGGGAAACAAAGTTGAATTGAGAAAACAAAGTAGTCGCGTGTACTGCAAGGGATTTCATTTTGATTAAAGTTTGCTCACATAAGATTTTGGGATATATATTTTAAATTTCCAATCACTTATACTCTGCCAATACATCAATCAGAATCACATAAATAGACTTGCCTTTTGTGATTCATCTATTGGCAGATTGACAGTCTAAGTAACTTTGGTGATGATATTGAAGATAATTATTGTAAGTAAATTCTTACAAATCTTGAACCAGAGAGAATACATTAAATATTTATACTTTTAGAAATTATAATTTTTAGGCATGATTGCATGAAATTCTGCTGCAGCACCTGGTGAATAAGGTTCACTAATTATGAAATATTTTTTCAAAAGTTAATATTGTAGTTGTTTAAAAGTAGTTTGCTATTATTTTATCAATACAAATAAAATAATCAGAATAACATTCACCCTAGTCACTCAGGAGAACAACTTTATTTTAAACAAGAATAATTTTAAGGATGGTAATTGCTTATCTGTTTTGCAAATGAGCGTAGATAACTATTCATTCACCCCATTTTACAGAATTATATTTATCTTGTACAGTTTCTTCAGGTAACATTTTGTTGTATATTAATCAAAGGAAGTTTTTTTAATTTTTCTCTTTTGTAATTAAACATTGAGTTTAATATTTTTTCTTGGAAAATAATCTAAACATTAAAACAATTATTCAATTGCTTATTCATTGAGAATTTTTAAAAGATTATTACCAGGCAAACATTGTAAGAATATAATGATCCATCGGGTCAGTATACAAAAATTGGACATGAAAATAAGAAAACTTTCAAAATTTAAAACAGTTTGAAGTTTCGCAGATTTCATTTGAACAAATCAGGGAATCAAAATAATTTATAAACAACAAATTCTTTACAATATATTAGATGGTCAAAACATCATTTTATTCTATTTGCAGAAAATTTAGATTACTTTTTCAAGAGATTGAAACATTTTTATTATTTTTCTAACATTAACATTTTGTATGTTTGCGTACAGAAATTTTGTAAAAAATATATTCCGCTTGAGAAAGCTTTATATTACGTCCAAAAGTCAATTTTGTATTCTGAAAATTTAGAATACAATGTATTCCAAAAGTTAATATCAGAGAACAATTCATTTATAATACATATATTAAAGAATAATAAGTTATAATGTATGCATAATAATAATTCGTTTATAATTTATAGTATTAATTCAAACAACTTGCGATAAATTTCGTATTGTAAAATGCAATTAATAATAAAATAATGAAGCATGTAAAATTTAAATGAATTCAGAAATAAATGTGATATGAAAAAATAACGATTCTTAAGTTACAGAATTAAAGAACATATAAAAAATAAATAAACTATAAGCCGTGAAATAATTCAGTTTTCATAACATTAAGCACGCATGAATAGACTAAGTTTTGAATTTTCCCAGCCAAATAATTCGCCAGCAGTTAGGTATCCCGCCAACGCGAAAGCAATCCATTACGTAGGCAGACTAATTTAACTTTTTCGAAAGAAAAGATAGAAAGGGTTTTTCAAAGCCCGATTAAATCCCCTTGGGCAATTCAAACTGGCCAAGCGAGTCTGAAGCTCTACCTCGCACAGAACCTAGTCAGAACTCATATTGACGGCTAGTTGTTTAGAAGAACTAGTTCGCAGTAGAATGGTGTTCGTTTTCCATTATTGAAATTTTACTCGGTCTGAACTCATCTCTGTATTTCCATGCAAAATTATTTAGGGATTTTTATTCTAAAGTTTATTTTAAATAGGACTTTCTAAGCAGAGGCTATTATTAATATTATATTAACTTCTGGTAGATTTTAAAGCTAGTTTATTTTATTAATATCAATGCTAAATTAAAAATAGAGTAATTTTTTATTAAATAAAATTTTACAATTTTAAAAATTGTAAATTATTTTTCTTGTTTTCTTACCAAAATTTATGACTTTAATTGAACAGTTAAAATTTTGATGGAATGAAATAACCTTTTTAATTATAGTTTTTGGTAAGTGAGTGAAAGTTAAAGTGAGTTTTCTGCCAAGCATAAAATCAGAAAATAGAATATAGAATACCTGATATGATAAGAAATGTGGGGACTGTTTTTTTGATTAAATTACATTTACTAGAATCTCAAACGACTTTTGAACTTAAAATTCTCAAACATTCTAGAAAACTTTATAAATCGTCATGCCGGTAACTGTTACCAATTATCTGGCTTTAATTTCACAGTGGAATTATCAACTTGAAAGCTATACTACGAAAGTTTGAATTTCATTTTATTTAAAAAGGATTTTTATAGTAAATTATGTGCCTAAATATGAAGCGAAGGATTTGGAAGCAGTTCTTAGTCATCTGTATTTTCGTAAGCTCTGCAGGTAAGGCTCAATTTTCTTTAATTAATATTCTTTTAACATCAAAATTTATATTTGTTCTCTAATGTTGAAATGTAATAAAATAATCAAAATAAATTTTCAGTTATTTTTCCTTTTTAAAGGGTTTATTAGAAATTAGTTTAATCAATATTATATACATAGATAAAAGAATTTTGATAAGGTAAGCAAATTTATATTGCTATAAGTAGAAGAGTTTTTTATTTGATTTTATGTAAAGAGATTTTATTATATTTTAAATTCTTTCGTGTAAAACATTTTTATTCCCATTAAAAATATTTATTCACGAAGATTATTTGCGAAAAATATTTTTTTGCAATCATAATTTAATATCAATGTATTTAATTAATATTATAATATGAGATATAATAAAATGTATAATGAAAGAGAAAAAATAGTCATCTTTATAGCGTCATCACAAATTTGATTGTGGAATATTTATTCATTCCTAAATATTAAAATATTTTTGCAAGTAATCATAGTATAAATCTAAAATTTCCATTTTATTAAAGCAAATATAAGGTGACATTGTATGTACTTACTCAAGAAAAAATATTTATGAATGTCATTAATTGTTTTTCGTGAGGAATAAAATTATAGATAGATATTACAAAAATTTCCTTTCTTTTATTAGTTTTTCTATTATTCCCATTTAAAATCTCAGTATTTATTCCTGTGTATTAATTTATTATTTTTTGGTTAATACCTATTTATTATTATAATAAAAAACTATAAAAAGTAAGCAAATACAAATATGCTACAATCCAATCTAATGCGAATTAAGAATGGAAAAATAAATATATAGTTCAAATTTGATAACTTTTTATCATTGTTTTAAAATAAATAAAATATTTACCATAAAATAATTTCTGAAAATAACTTGGAAACGTATCACTTATGGAAACTTAGTATAGAAATATAAATATCAATTCATACACAGTAGAAAATTTTTTCTCATATAATTTAATTATTTAAAATAATAAGAATTTAGAAAATGTTATGCTATTAAAGTAATAGTTTAAAAATAATAAATATAGTAAGATAGTAACTAAAATATTGAAAAAACAAAATTAATTTCATTAAGCTTTTAATTTAAATTATATGTATTAAAACTTCTTATTTGTGTTTCAATCATTGTCAGTATGACTCTGAATGAAAATTAACTTCTTAAAGGAAAACTTATGGTATTAAATAAAGTAAATTTTTAGAATATAAATGAAATTTTATCAATTTACATATTTTATTAAAAACAGCTTGCTCTTAAGGAGTATGAAAATTAACTTAGCACAATTTAACAACTTAAATTTTAGCTCTAAGGGTTTAATAAGAAATAATCTTCATAATTTTAATTTAGAAGTTTAAGCATATATATATTAATAACCTAATTTTAAAAGGAAATATATTTATATACTGAGTTTTCAGTTTATTTAGATACATTTTACTATTCATTTGCTTAAAAGTTATAGAATTTTCAGTGATGCTGTAAATCTTGGATTTTCGATCTTTTATTTTGTACTTTAATTATAAGTATGAATTTAGATAGAATATTTTATTAATTTTTGTAAATCTTCAAAAAAGTAAGGTATTATATTTACAATTTTGGAACCATAATTTTTTCATAAAAAAATTAACAAATATATTTAAAAATCTTTTAAAACCTGATTTTAAATTATTGATGTGAATTTTATTAAAACTTTTGTCTATTTCTAAAATTTTAACAACTGTTCAATAAAATATATTTGAAAATGTTTCTAATAGTGCATAAATAAAATAAATTATAAACATCGAATATAAATCGGAAAAAAAGTTATGAAAAAATTGTTGTTTCCTAGTAAAAAGTTAAACTAATCTCTTAGAAATTATATATCTTTAAATCTCATTTCCAATAATTCCATAATTCATAAGCTATTTCTTACATTGTTCACACAGGAAGTGTTAAAAATGATCACCTTAAGTAATATGATGATTATATTTTACGAATCGTGAACCATTACAATGACTTCCTAGTAGAGGTTGATTAAAGATTATGCGCTTCCATTTTGTTTTGGTTTTCTTACCAATTATTTAAACAATCTTGATACACCATTTTTTTCTCTTTCTATTATTATTATTTTTTTTTTGAGACAAAGAATGTGTTAACTTCATCTTCAATCTGATATCAGTACTGCTATTCCACTTCGAATAAAGGTTTTCTTCCTGCTCAGTGATCAGTTTTATCAACATTCTAAATACTCAATATTTGTATGTAATTAACCTAAAATTCATAGAAAAAAAAAGCAGTGTGAACTCCATTTTGAGTTATTTTACGATAACACACAGCTTTCAAACTTAAATCGAAGTTGAGATTAAAAAAAGTGGCAATGATTCGCTTTGTTCTTTCCGTATACGCACGTGTTTGTTTCCTTAAATCTCTTTACCACTCGATCTTTTTCAATCGTTTTCCAGCTTTAAATCTTGAATCAGTTATTCGTTAAATAATTGCTTCGCCTGTTGTCTCTACTCGTTTTGGGCAGAAGTTTGCCTTGAACAAAACGAATGTATCGTATCTCTTTTTTTGCTCGATTTAACTAAAGAATTAACAAAATAAATTGGTAAAAAATATGCGTATAAGTGATAAATAGCAAATAACTCTCATACCACTTGGAAACTAATAATCTGAAAATATTTTTATTTTGTTTGAAAAAAGTTATTAATAAATAAGTTATAAATTTTTTCCGAGAGACTTTTGCTAATTTGAACTTAATGAAGTGCCAAAATTTAATAATTAAAATTTTAAAAATTTTTCACATTCTTCAAAACTAAATTTACAAAATTTTCACAACTCAATCAAAAATCTTTTTTCACTGACATTGTCATTTTTAAATAATCTGTAACAACATCTTAATACATGTTATGTAATCAACATAAAAAGTATATTTTCAACGCACAAAAATGCTATCTTTTATGCCTATTAATGGTTTTAAACTTGACAAAAATACATTTATATACGTGATTTCATTTTTCGTATAATCAGCGAGACATGACTTCATAAAATACATTTGTAACATAAATGTGACTGACGTTATATTAGCACCTTCATTTAAGATTTTATCTTTATGAAATATTGTAATTAAATTGTAACTTACTTTCAAATCATTTGTGTAATAGTTTTTGTATGTATTTTTCTAGTATACGTGAAAGATAGCAAATCTGTTTATGAGACAAACTATGAGGCATTTCTTATCTCTTATTTGTTACATACGGAATACTAATTTTAATATTCTGTTGGTAAGAAAAATGAAGTTAAAATAAATGACACCATAAATTCATTATTTTAAATTGTATGATAAGAGGTAGTTAATAATATATTTTAAAATCAGTTTTCACGTACGTTTCACTAATCAAACATGTTTTACTTAATTTTCTACGCACATTGAATAATATGTTTCTTCACTGTAACAGAGAGAAGATTTCAGAAATTAGAATTTGAAGATCATTAATAATTTGAAATTTTTAATAAGCGTACAAATTATAAAAAAGCAATACAACTAAAATTAAAATTGGCGTTAGAAAAAACAAATAATTTACTTCAGTTGTTCCTGAAAAATATAATAAATCAAGCTTTAAATCATACTCCATGTGAAAATGGATAATACAATAAATCTTTTTATTAGTTTCTCTATTTTAAGCAAAAAATACTCAAATGTCACTTTAAAAATAAAGAGAGAAATAAATATAAACTAAGAATAAATAATTATAAGTCCATAAGAAAAAAGTTACTGAATGCAACAATGGAATGTGCAAATAAAAAATGAAATATTTCAGCAAATAATTCCAAACACGTCATTTTTAAATAATATGGTGGGTAAAGAAAAGAACAGAATAAAAAAAATTTAATTAAAAAAACTGTAAGAGCAAAAATAAGTAACTTCATTAGCTTAGAACTATTTGATTTAACCTTATTTTACATCAAATGAATATAAGCAGAATATGAAATTAGTATTAAATTTTCTTATCAATCATGCACCTTTAGATCACAGTTTCAAGTATTTGAGACATTATTCGATAATGATTAAAATTCAAACAATCTATATTAAAATAATCTCATTAAATCCACGAATTAAGTTATCTTTTTTTAATTTTAAAGGCATCTACTTAAACAGTTATTACTGTAAGACACAAACTTGTCACGATATCTATCTTGATTAAAATATAAAAAAATTTATAAATTGCATAAATGAAAATTATTTGATTTAAAAAGAAACGTAATTAATGCATTTATTAAAAAAAAAAACTTATTTTCATATCTTGATAATAAGGTTAAAATGGATACATTTAGCTATTAATGAATAAAAATGGGAAAGAAGCATCCATGTGTGTATCTTTTAAAGTAGTATTTTAGCATTTTCTCATATTTTTTAAATTATACAAAAATAATCAAAAAGCTATGAGCTATCATATATATATATATATATATATATATATATATATATATATATATATATATATATATATATATATATATATATATATATATATATATATATATATATATACGTATTTTTAATTCAAATACGTGCCATAAATAATAATACGAGACATAAATAAATATATAATATTAATCTGAAATACATTATTTAATAATAAATTCTCATAAGAGTTGTAGCATTAACAGAACTTTTATTTGCTTTTAAATTTTGATTTTTTTCATTCATTTTAAAGCAGACACTACAAGTTAAGATATTAAAGCTTTCATTGAATCAAGTATTTATTTTAGTGCCGCTATGAAAAAAAAACAAACAATAGTTACATTAAACATCTAGTTTCCAAATGTATATACAAGCCTCTTTATCAAGCAAATACTCACTTGAACTCGAGTTAAGTGCTTACTTCAAACTGAATTATGGTAGACCTACATTTTTCAAATCAAATATCGCGATCTGATTGGGTAAAAAAAGTCTTTTAAGAGAAATGCATTTTGGGCCCTTTTAGGATTTGCTCTAATTACTTTATCTTATGTTTTAATGCTCTCTTTGTAATTTGGTGCAATCGATAAATGTTCAGTTTTACTTCATCGAATTCCAATTCATTTTTCATTTTATAATATTGCATTTTTTTATTTATTTAAAAATTCAAGATTAAATTGTTTTTTAATTTCTGTAAATTTCTTTCAAATGGCATACGGTGAAGAATTAAAGCAAAATGGACACTTTTATAAAGTTTTAATAAGAGTTTTGTGATTTCCTTAAACCTGAAGTATTTCTTGTATGGAAAAAAATTCATTTTTTAAATGTTTACAATTAATTATAAATGTTTTTTTTTGAAATCATATATTCTTATGTTTTTTGCATAAGAATGTTCATCTTTGCATTATACAAGGCATATTTGGGGCACTCTACTAAGTGAAATTTATATCTAAATTTATCGACTGATACATAAAAAACAAACCATAAAATAAAAAATGTCCTTGTTTTCATACATTAGATTAAAATAAAGTTAAATTTTGAGTTCTTAAGTATAATATAAAAAATTCTATAAATATTATATATATATATATATATATATATATATATATATATATATATATATATATATATATATATATATATATATATATATATATATATATATATATATATATATATATATATATATATATATATATATATATATGTATATATATATATATATATATATATATATATATATATATATATATATATATATATATATATATATATATATATATATATATATATATATATATATATATATATATATATATATTGCTAAAAGGTTAATAAATATTTTATGTTGAGGTTTCTATGCAACATTAAAAGTATTTAATTTAGTTTATAATGATTAAAACTAGCTAATCTATATCAGCCTAAATGTTTTAGCAATTATTTAAGGTAATTTTTTAGTATTTTCCTCACAATCATTTATAACACTTTAAAATTTATGTATATTACATTCATTAATATGCTATTAAATCTTATAAATTAATAGCATATTAATGAATGTACTATACAATATTAAATCTTATTAATTATTAAGTTTTTTGAAGAATGAAAATACGCACTTTATGCTTAAATAGAAAAAAACAGTCATTTAAATATTTATTAAAATAGAAAACGAGAATCATATATATGCTTGATCCTCTATTAAATAATTTACGTAATAAATTCCTCTATCATTTTAAAATAGTATAAAATTATACAACAAAACATAAAAGGAACATTTCAATAAAATTAAACGTATTAAAAGTATTTTATTAAATTCTTTAAGAATTTGATATCCCAGTAAGTATTTGAAGAAATTATATATGGAGTGGGAAAAGACGGAATAATATATATATATATATATATATAAGCCTCTTTAATATATATCATGGTATGAATCGTATGTCCACTAAGTTTAGATTTCTTTCATATTATGTGTCTTATCATATAATAGAAAATAATATTAATAATCAGCCAATGCATTTGGAATTTGAATAAAATATTATATTTCGTATATTTTAATACATATATTTATTGATTTAAGATCATTATTTGGAAATATTTTTATGAGTTTATAAAAAAAAAATTACTTTTTATTTGGAACGCCACAATATGAAATGAACTGTTACAAATATAAAGAACTATCACAGTTACATCTAATTATATATGATTCAGTTTTCGCAATTGAACATAACAAATTTTTTTCAAAACATTGTTTATGGAATGGTTCAGAAGAAATATGAATGAGAATGCTAATTTTTGTGTGACTTTTTTTTAATTTTACATTTATTTAATTAAATTTTAAATATATTATTAATCATTTAATGACTTTAGGATTCAAAAATGATTTTCTGCAAGCATTTTTCTTTATACTTTAATATCTTTCTCTCAAATGGCGTTATCTTGTTCAGTACTAACTCGTATAACCATTGAGTGCTGATTGTTCCATATTCCATTCATTCCATTATTATGAAATGACAATTATTTTGCTTTAAACAGGGCAGTGAATTGTTTTAAAGAAAATTTAAAACTATGTCCTTTAATCTAAAAGCTATCATGCTCAGATTCAATCATTACTTTTGAAAAAAAAATATTAGTTGGTAAAGGCTTAAGACAATGCCTTTATATTTGGTGAATACTTCTGAAAACAATAAATCTCATAATAATGAAATTATACCTCAAGTAAAGTAAATGTATGCATTGATAAAATAATTATTCCTTTGTTCTGAAGCGAGTCGCTGTGCTTCCTTTGCTTTAATGTCCAAGTTGGGAAAACAGGCGCACAAGAGAGAAACAGCAACATGCAGGCGGATTTAAAAAGATGTCGACGCGTTCCACTAACCAACTTGCTTGCGAACTTAAAATTTGACCCTTTCTTCTCACACTGGCTCCGAAATTGCTGCAGATGTGCTGCAGCAGCTCAATTTTCATGCCAGTTTCATTCTCACTAAGCACGCATTGGAAAGTTGTTCTTATTTGGAACTTCATATGAGTGTCTGCATTGTTGCCATTCGCAAAGAGATAAATAAATGAACTGATCTGGTTTTCTTCTATGTTATTGAGCTGAGAGTTGAATAATAAAATAATAGTCATAAGAGATGACAGTTACTTCTCTGTTGTGTGAAAAGGGAATAATTATGGGTGGTGTAGCAATACGGTAGATTTCTAGCTTATAAAATAAGAAAAATCTTCTACTGAAGAAGTAGTCTTAAAATATTAAACGTTATTCCAGAAAAATACATTCAATATTTGAAAAGATTTTCATGATGAGATTTATTATTCTATAATACATATACCTATCATTATCTTTTGTTTTTTATTATATGTATGAAAAAATATGCTAGTTTTTTTTTAAATTTCATCTTATATCTTAAAAATCTGAACAGTTATTATTTTAAAAAAGATTTGTAAGCCTAGAAATTAAGACATCATTTGTTCAAAAAAATAAATAAATCAGTCAAATACACAAGAATTAAATATTTTTAATACCGAAAGATGTACAGACAAAAGACCAACTTTACTAGAAAGAAAAAAACAATCGTTCTTCTGAATAAAGATATTAAAGCTTTCAATCTGCCTTTATTTCACTCTAAATAATGTATTTTTAAGAATATCTGAGCTTCATTACATTTGAATAACAAAGGTACAATAATACTAATTATGTAAACACAATTTAAGCAAAAAAAGCGGATTCAATCCAGTTAAATGTAAATAAATAATCAATGAGTGTGTCGAAAAACACTTTATTTACACAAAATAAATAAATGCGTGCAAGACTTTTTATTTTATTAGAATTAATTATATAGGTATAACATTAAAAAAATAATTCCTAATGTATTATTTTAAGAATTTTTGTAGGTTAGATACAATATATAAATTCTATATGACCCTGTGGTAGCAAAAATAAGAACTTCTCGGCTAAAATAAAACTAGTTTATTAAAAATAAATAAAAAAAAAGTTTAAAAATTTATTATAATAGATTTAGGAAAAAATACAAACTGAAGTAATATTAGTTTCTTAGTAATAATAAAAAGATTTTAAGCTAAATTACTGGAATGAATAGTCTGAATATTCAAAATAATAAAAGGATAAAAAATTTCAAAATTTAACCTTTATATTATAAATCTTGTGACATGATAAACTAATATTTTTAAGCTATTGGAACTGTTCAGTAATCCTATTTTAACACTGAATCAATTTACTTTGGATGTCTAGAACATTTTTCCAGATAAAACATTTAAGTTTGGATTGTTACCAATACATCCTTGAGAATATGCTCTGACGAAAGAAATTCACAAGGTATTGATCTCAGCATCAAACATATTATTATAAAGCATTCTAATTTTCTTATAATTGAAATATTTTCATTAATTTACTGTAATTCGGTTCTTTAAGCTTATATAAACTTTATCGCTTAAAGCTTTACTTAAATTCAGAAAAATTTACATACGATATATTTCCGGTAGTTGTAACTCAATAATATAAAGAACTAAATTAGTGCCTATCCCTTATGAGCTTGCCTATAACTTAAAATTAGACTTTAAAAATCAATTTGCTTTTTCGTTGTTAAAGAGATCTTCAAAGATAAGTACTTCTATAAGACTTCTTACTTTAAATATTCCTAATTCTTATTAAAAGCAATATGAAAGCTGTATGAATAAATAACATACATATGATTAATTCCATCATTCGTTTGTAATTTTATATTTTCATTAATGTGAAAATGTTTGATTTATCGTTCATCAATATTACTCCCCTTATGAGAATTTTAAATTTAAAGACACAATATTTTTGTATTTATATGCTTCAAGTTTGAGATTGTTTTTTTTTAAATATTTGATATTGTGAAGTTTTTTAGATCTACTACCTAATTGTTAAATATCTTTAAAAAATTTCATTTTTTTGTTTCTCGTATTATTAACATTTTTTCTATGCGGCTTACCTGGCAACCAAATGCTTATTTCTCTGGCTTTCATCTAAAAAAATAGTAGATTTGAATCCCACGTAAGGCATGAGGACTGTTGGAAATCAGAAAACTGTAGGTTCTTCTCTAATTTCCAATAAAGGATCGTTGAGTGACGAATAAACCAAATATTAATCTATACTTTAGCATTCAAAATAATGAGCTCTTATATTTAATTTACCTTTGCAAAAAATTGAATTTTGACTTTTAAACCCATTAAGCAAATTTTTTCAAAGACTTCGCTAATCTATTGGAATTATATACAATTATTCCAACTAATCGGACTATATTTATAATATATAAGAAAAAAATAAATACTTATGCTAAGTAAAAGTGAATAAAAGAGTAAACATGTAAATAAAGTGTAAGCAAACAGCATGTAAGTAAAATGTATTTAATTATGTAAAAAAAATTATGCTATGAAATGAAAGTGAAAATATAGTAACCAAATATTATATATTTTATACAAACAGGAAACTTTTATGTGAATCATAATGAAATTAAATTATCAATAATCAATAACACTTCCATGCATCTCTCGTCTTAGACATACTTTCATGATATTTTTCAATTCATAATTTCAATGGAAAATTAATTGTATTAATATCGTTGTTCGCTTTTTTACTATATTAATTTATTCATACAAACTAAATATTATTAAAATTTATTAATGAGAAAAGACGATTAAGTATGAAATCATTTTTTTTAATTAGGAGCCTCAACGAGCTGTATGATTTTCGAATTCTTTGCTTCTAAATTTCAAAACACGCTTTTTTTCATATGTTATTGGTAAAAGTTATAAATGTGAAGAAAGAACTAATCTATGTATTTTCCCGAAGTCTTGCGTATTGATAATACTACCTAGTATTTTTCTTTAAAATATTCGTTAATGGGCGAAGTAGTAAGATATAGGAATTCCCCTTAATTTAGATAGGCGTACTGTCTCTATTTGAAAATAATATAAAATAAAATAAATCTATAATTCAACATAGAAAGTAAAAAATTCCTATAAATAGATACACATAAAGGCGTCAAAGTTAGAAAATCTTCATTCCTCCCTATTTTGGTATGAAGGTCACTATTTGCCCCAGAAACATCGGGACAATAATCTCACTACCCATTTGGTGCCTCCTATACAGTCAAAAATTCCATTAATTGTAGCAAAATTAAAAAATATGTGAAACTTAAAAACTTAAGTAATATTTGTTATTTTACTACCTCAACGCAAAGTATTTAATTTTACAAAATAAGTGAAATTTTTGGCGATAGTTTGTGAAATCTGTTAAGAAATAGTTATTTTTTATTGAAGAAAATACTTAAAACTTGGATGCATATTTATTTGATTGCTAACAATTTAGTGATTTCTGTATGAACTGAATAGCGTAAAATAAAGGTTGCATAAATTTATAATAAACTTTTTAAAGTTTTCAAATTTATTCAGCTTTCTCTTCAATATATCATATTTGGTTTTTACATGTGAAAGAGATAAATAAACGTTTTAGAAAAAATTTCATTATTTACAAAATAGTTTACACGGTAATGCAGCAATAAGCTTTGAAAAAAATATAGAAAATGATAAATCATTTTGATAAAAAGTTATTGCATATAAAACTGTATAACTAAGGGCAATAATTCTTTTTCATTTTTTTATCATGTTAAGTTACAGTAATTACTAAAATCACAGTATTTTTTCTGTGTATTTTCTGGTACATTTTTAGAACTCTGTATAATAACACATTACCATTATTTTTATTTTTTTGTAATATTTTTAAAAAGCATTATTGCCAAGTTTAATGGAATTTGTGACCTAGAAACTATTAATATTTCCAAGTTTAAAAGAATTTGATAAAAATGATGCATTGTTTACATTTAAAGAAATAAATTTACTGTCAAAAATACAATGGGATGCTGTTTTAATGAATTTATGCATGATTAGATAAATATTTGTTTCCTTAATCTAAATATAGACACTTAAATATTTCAAGTTAAGTCAGTTGACTATTGCTTTTTATTAATTAGTATCTTAAATGATTTAAATACTTTTTTCCTCAAAATGTTTTCAAATCTTTTAAATTTCACGAATACTTCACGCAACTATACAAAAGAAAGGATGTAATGCAACTTTTTCTTGGCATTAAAATTTTTATATTTCAAATGTTAAATAGAATTATTCAGTAAAATGGTTAAAATTGGCTTATAAAATTCTTACTATATTTGAAAACAATATAAACTATTTATTTAAATTTTTATGCATATCATTCAAACTTTTTATCAAGTGAAAAGTGGTTGAAAAATAATATGCAGTTTGTATAATAACCCATTTTTTATAAAACAAAATATAATAAGTCTAAATCAAAATGTATTTTTCTTTTAAAATTTTAGTTTCAGAAAAAAATATACAAATATTTTGTAATTTTATGAGATAATTAACTTGAAATCTCACAAGAATTTTCTGAGAATGTTTAAAAAATGTAGTTTCGATAATTAATAAATTTTAGCTGATATATTATTATGTATTTAACTCACCAAATTTTCATCCGCTGTTGCAGCTTCTTATTTCATTAAACCTTATTCATGTCATTGGAATTTTAAGAAGGATGAAGTAAAATTATACGCATTATGTTTAATTAGTTATACTAACTGACAAAGATATATTTTTAATAAATATTTTGCTGGAACTGAATGTTCAGTTCTAGTTATTAACATAAAAGTTTTTAAATGTAAAACAAAACATTTAGAAGTAAGAATTCCAAAACATTTACGATGAGGATTCGGAAAATTTGAAATAAAAAAAATGGATAAAATATTATTATTCACTATTATTTAATTATGCGTTGGTAAATACTATTTCTTTACGAAATGAAAAATTGCTATGAAATTTCTACACATTAACATTACATTTCTGATCACAGAATTTTACTTTAAATTTTCATTAAATATTAACATACTATTCGCTAATATTAGTCAGTTAGGTATGGTTAATTTAACATCAAATCTAATTATAATTCAGAGTTTCAAAGAAACATGATTTGAAAAACTTTGCATTCAGACTTTGAGTTAAAATTAGATATAATGTCAAACTAATCAAGAAAAGATTAATTTTTAATATTAATCACATCATATAATTAATGATTCTTGAAGACGCTGAGAAAAATTCTAGTAGTAATGAACTGAGATAATATATCTTTATATACCGATATACCGAAAGCGCGCGTTAAAATTCTTTAGAAAAAAAACTGTATTTTTAAAAACCTTAAGATCTCTTAAAAGTTGTGTTTAATTCAGTTGAATTACCAATATAATAAATTGTACTTTGAAATAGTAGTTTTTAAATATTAAGTTATTTAAAAAAACATTTATAACAGATTTAAAACAAAATTAAGGTTAACAAGTCAGATTTTAATCATAAATATTGAAAAATTAAGAATGAATATGAAATTATTCCTTCTTTTTTCTATTAAAATTTATTGAGAATGTAAATTTGAAATAAAAAACAATTATATGTATTGTAATTCTTCATTAAATGTAAATCTGTATTACACATTTTTCTTATAACTCCAAGAATGTAAAATTAATAAATTTAATATAATTACATTAAAATAATTGGAAAATTATTGTTTGCTAATGTTGTTCAAACATGAATACCAATTCTTAAAGGGTATTTTTACATACTTTCGGAAAGGAAAAATTTTTCAATTTTTACTTTTTATAAGAATAAAACCGTTAAATTGACAAATGTTAAATGTACCTCTTACGATCTAAGAAATTTTTCAAAACGTTATTTTATACTATTACGATAAAATACTTTTCTTGAAAACGTAACATATATTTGTTAGTATAATTTACAAAGTAAAATAAAGCAAATATTTTCAAATAAATGAAATTTAAAAAAAAAAATAAAAAATTTGAATTTTTTTTAAAATTTTTATTTGAATTTAAGTAGATTGGACTATCATTATATATTGAGTATTTTAGTAACAATGTATTTATGTAATTTAAGAATAAGGGCAAATATATTAATAAAAGAATCTTCAAAAATACATTTTACAAAATAATGTCATTAGTCTTGTTTCTAAAATTAGCTGTGTTTGGGGCGAAAATTAGGTTTTAATCATTACTCTTACAGGTTTTTTAAATTTTCGAATGTCTAACCATTTCTATGTTGACAAATAAAAATGACGAGAATATAAACAAATAAACATTGTTGCAGATTTTTTGTCAGGAAGGGCGTACAATGTCATGGACTTAACATCAAATTAGCTCTTATGCTTGACCTACTTTTCCAATAGGAAAAGATAGTTTTCTTCCAAACAGCGAGGGAATAACAGAGGAGGATACTAAATCTGTCGAGATGGGCATTCTTTTGCAGGGGTTATTAAACTTAATGAACAGCCACCTTGAATTGCGAAAATTTAACAGAAAAAATCGCTTACGATGTACTAAGAATAATTTTGAAAAGAATTTGATTTCAGAATAATATTTTGCATTGATACATTAATTTTAATATTATGTTTATTTTGTTATAAATTTAACAATTAAAAACGTTTTGTTAATAGTAGAGTTTACTTAGCTAACAAGTTATTTAACAAGTCTGATGATGTGTAGCAACCTGGTATTTTACGTACATTTTTTCTATTTTCCTCATTAAATTCGTATACACTAAAACAATCATACACACTCGTTTAGATGGTACCGTATTGGTTTCAGACCACGGTTAATTCTTAATGGAGTATGAGTTGTAAATCTATTGATCACAATTAACTCAATTCTTGACTTCAACTTCTTGAATAATCAGAAGTAATATTTTTATTATTAAAAAAAGTACAAAAAACTCAAATCTCTTCAATTTTTATTTCTTAAAACAAGATGTACCATCACTATTAACATGAAGTCTATTGCAAGTAGAAAGAAAGAATAGGCTGAGTCTTAAGATGATTTGTATAAAATTTTTATCATCTATCAAGTTCAATTCAAGGATTTTTTATTATAATAAATATCAGCATAATGTTCTGGTTGTGAAAGTCTAATTCCTAACTTTTTGTTATATTTAAAAGTTTGGATAACATTTAAACTAGTTTAATAATTACTGACCAATATCTACAAATAAAAAAGTATTAAGCCATATTAACATTATCTACTTTTCTTGAAATTCCTAGTTAAAAAAAAAGACACATTAATTAGAACATCAAACAATAATGATTAAAACAACTTTTAATGAATGATAATATAATGTATACATTTTTTTCCATATAAATTTGTTTCCAAATTGGAGTATGAGTTGTTAAAATAGACACTATAGTTTAAAATAATAAAAAAAGCTAAACACATTTATAAAAACAAAAATTTAATAGCATAATTAAGCGTTTTTATCAAAATAAATAAATTAGTCTGTAGTATATCAAATCAGCAGAATAAATATGCAAAAAAAAACATAGTTAAAAATAGTCAAATTTAATAATAAATTTGTGCATACGCTCTAGATAAGATCTTTTTTTAAGGGTTATTCAAATAATTGCATGTTGTATTTAACAAACTGAAGCGCTGATTGCACTTTATAACGATAAAAATTACATTGATTATTATTGCTCATTGACTAATTGGAACATTTTTTATATTAAATGAATTGTTATGGAATTAGTGTTCAGCATACAATTGGAGAAAATTACATAAAGCTGATATACAGAAAAATAATGTAAATTAATTAATAAGTTTATTTTTTTTCAAATGTTGATATAAAGGAATTGTTTATAATCTGAAGAATATGTTAATTATATATTACGGTTTAATGATTTACTGGAATACATTTTGTATACTTTATGTTAACGGAACCGCTATAATATTGGCATTCAAGCATATAGAAATAAGACTATTATAAACTAGGAAAAAATTGAGTGAAAAAATTAAATTTAAATGAGCTCAGTAAACTAGAATAGTATATTTTACATTTTATCTAGCCATTTGCAAAGAAAATAATAATACACCTAAACATAAAATTTATTTTCCTAGTATTTCTAATTTTCCTACATGACGTAGCTCTTAAATAAATAAACTATATAACTCAAAGAAAGGTTTTTGAACAAGATGGTTTAGATTTCTTATAAAAAAGAATGCCAGACATTTAACTTCATGTCTGCAAACAAAATAAGTATGTTAAATTTGAATCGACACTTTAAATACCTACTTTACTGATTTTGAGTGTCAAAAAATTTTGTTCGAGAGAGAGAGAGAGAGATTGGTGTAAACAGGTCACACTATTCCTTTCTAAATATTTTGTTAGCGAAAAATCAAGAAATAATTAAAGGATTCATTTCATATGCATAATTTATGAGCAAAAATTAAGAATACGATATGGTAATATAATTTACATTATATTACGATCCTATAAGATCATAAGTGGAAAAAATATAACAAATTTTATTGAAGTGCATTATGTATGACTATATTATGTATAAAATAATTTATATTTTATATATGTGATGCAATCAGCACTTATAAACTAATATGGAGTTAAAAGCTATTTACTCAAATCAAAAGTTTAAAATAACAAATTTTTTTGTGTACATTTTATTAATATCACAATATTAATTCTTATAATTTTAATTTACCCCGTAATATTTTTTAAATTAACTATACTGATTCAAATATTTCTTTTTAAACGAGAACTTGTTCAATAATCATTTTACAAGAAAATATGTAATGAAATGAATGTAAATTTGATTTGTAAAATTAAAATGTAATGAATGTAAATTTGAATATATTTTTATTATTTCTGAAAACATGTGCTTTACAAATGGTTTTATCTGTTATAGTTAGTGTTTGCTGTTATAGTTAGTGTATGATATTTTAATGCAGAATTTTTGTAATTTGAGGAGACAGCGTAATATATAAAATATCATGAACAATATATTAATAATATCATCCATTTACTGAATTATTTGAGAAAGTGTAAAGATCTAAGACACTTATGATTGTATGACTTGACATACTAATCTCGACAATTTACATTATATCATTACAAATTTCTGTTATTACACTTCATATTTTTGATAGGTAGCACTGACAGCGAATAATTTTATTCGTGGTCTGAGATAAAAATTGAAATAAAAATCACACTGGTAGCTTAAGATCATTTGAACCATTGAAGCTCACATAACTCTACATGAAGATGTGACATTCATAGTGAAAAACACTATTTAAACATTAGTAGATTGAATAGATCTATAGAATACAGATTTTTGTAACTTTTTGCCTAATCAATAAATAATTGATAACTGTTTATAATTTTTTATTTATGTAAATCCAATTTATAAAAATTTCCCGTGTCCAGATCTGTAATTTCTTGATGCACAATATTTGTCATTTGGAAGAAAAATATGATTTAATTGCTATTCATATGTAACATTTACTATCTACTTTTATTTATATTTTTGATACTTAAATTTATAGATGAATTTTGACATTTTGAATTCTTTTTTTCTGTTTCTATATATTTACGTGAGACCATCTGATACAAATGAGGATTTCTTCATAACTTTATTTATTTTAAGGTATTACAAATGATATTCATAATATCATTTGTAATACCTTAAAATAAATAAAGTTAAACGTATAAAAACCGGAAAAATGTATAAACATGCAAAACGTATAAACGTTTAACAACGTATTAAACGTATAAATACGGGGATGAGATTTTCAGGTTAACAATTATTTCATTAATTTTTAATTTAATATAATTTTAAAATTCAGTTTGAATTTATTTTCAATTTTTAATAATCATATGTTGAAAATAGTTGAATGTGTCCATGTCTTATGCAATTGTGAATAATTTCTGCACTTTCATTATATATTTCGACGACGTACTGCTAAATATTTGAAAAAATTACATTAATTAAAATATTAATATGTGCATTTCCTAAAAAGCATGAATGATTGCCATCTAATTGTGATTTTTTGTGTTAAAAATTTAACTTCAAATAGTCCATGCTTTTTACTCTTTATAACTAAAATTTTGTGATTTAAATTTTGCGTTTAAAATTTAATTTATCTCACGGTTTTGTATTTTTATTATTTATTTCAATTCTAAGCAAAAGATTTTTGCAAATGTTTTAAGACTAATTCTAATTTCTGAAACGATTAAAAAATATTTAAAATTTTAAAAAAATCATATTTTTTGATTTAGTCATTTTTTATAAGATTTTACATTCTTACTTTTATGAGGCTTTTTAATATTTCAATGTTGATCGATTAGTCCTTGCGCGTGACAAGTGTGTGCATTTTTGAATTATGCTGACTATGTAATAGTTTAAACAAACAATCAGTAATATTTTTACCAAGCTTATTTCGTCTTGTTAATATACGAAAATTTGTCCTACCAGTATTATTTAAGGATATTTACTTTAGATATATATTTTTAGTCGATTAAAAATAATTTATTTTTTATTAAGTTTTATAAATGATAAATTAATCTATAAAATAAAAATACAAGTAAATAAAAATTCGAGTCTTATAGACAGGCAGATTGTTGTTAATATAATTCTCCCTTCACTAAAATTTTTCAATTTTCAGAAACTTTAATACTGTTAGACTGTTTGAGAACATAAGTGTGGGTAATAAGGTCATTTGAGAAAATTTAAAAATATGTTATAAGTTGCAACATATTATCGGTGACATCCGTTTCATTCCTGTCGAAAGAAACAAGGACAATCAACAACCGAATCCTTTGAAACAGGGTCTTCGCAGGGATATCCGGTGGTTGTTTTCTATATTATAAAACAAACGCTTTGCAAAGAATGGATCAAGAGATTGAGTCCCTCAACAGATTTTCTGTGCCCTACATGCTCTCCCATCCAGATAACGAAACTGATTTTTAACGAAAGGACAGAAGAGGGAGATTTTCTCAGCGGAAGGACATGCCCTCAAGGAACAATGAGAGTAGAGAAAGAAAAGAATTATCTTCTTAGTAACACGTGACTCAATCTTTGACCAGAATACATACTTGAAGAATTGAGGTAATTCACTGTTGTATACAAAAAGTTTAATACACCTAAGTTTATAAAAAGCTTTTGACAATTTTAAAAAGGATAGAAATAACTTCCTAATTTTGAATTTAATTAAAATACATCAAATTAAAACTCCTTTCAGAAAATTTACAAATTCCAATATCAGTGTAAAATTAAAGTTTGTGTGAATAAGTGTCTTTAAAATATTATTTCAGTAGTATTTTTATTGTACGTACTTTTGTGATTACTCTAAATATTTAATATTGGATTGGAACTTCAAAACTTCATGATAAATATTAGTTTTGTAAAGTATGAGCATGAGGTCTGATTTCTATATTAATATGTTTGAGATTATTCATACATTGTATTTAATAAGTTAAATGTAATTTTCCCAAGAGTTGATCACTATTCATATATATGTGCATTCTATCATCTTTGAGGATTTAAATTGATTAGACATAAAATTGTTAAGCTCTCATGATAAGCCCTCATCATTATATTAAGACATTATTCAGCGATCATAATTATAAGATATGGTGTATTTAGTTATTATCTTGAAAAAATAAAATATTAATTCTTTATATTAACCGAGGATTTACAATTCATTGTTTCATCCACATTTATTAATTCAACAAATAATACCACTGAAATAAAACCATGATTGTAAGATCAGAATCATTTCTACAATTTAAAGGTATCTTGAGACGAATTCGATTTTTTTCATGCAAAGTTTTTTCATGAATAAAATTTAAAAGTAAGAGATTCATACTTATGATTTAACTTTAGATTTAAAAAACAGCAAAGGAAATATTAAAAAAAAATACTTTGATATTTGTCACTTAATAAGTTACAACGAAAGACTAAACAGATAAAAATTATATAGTGTAAATTATCATAAGATGCATTTTAGATTTTGAAAATATCCTGCTTTTTATGAAAGCTTATTAAATCAATATAAAAATATGTTCCATTTTTTAAAAATATAAAATGTGAGTACAAACAAATAAAATAATATTAAATATAAATTAAATATGAGTACAAACAAAACATCAATAAATGATTTATTTTTTGTAGAACACACAATAAAATGTCCTACTAATGAATAAATTTTATGAGAATACTGCATGCAACTAAATATTAAGTTTCGAAAAGCAATATATTGCTTGAAATCATCTTATGTTAATCTTATAAAATTGTGATAGTAAAACATAGAAATGATATGAAGAAAGTAAATTTACACTTCACCTTCAGGAAAAACTCTTCATGATGATTCATATCTTCACTCATTTGAGAATAAATCAAATGGCAAGAATCTGTTCTTACAAAAATCATGCTGAAAATTATGCAAATTCTGAAAAAGAAAGGGAGATTGATTCATGGTAAATGCAACTATCACTAATGTCTGTATGTTAAGCTACTTCCCAAGGAGATGAATCATGCATAAATACCGGGCGTGCCCTTATATTTCACTTAGATGGGAAATAACTACTATGCTCATTATAATTATCCACTGCCTCAATTAGACTTCTCTTAAATCCTGCTATATTTTAGTTGAATAACAATAGAGTGCAATGTCCATGTTTCAGAGATTTCCAATATTTTACATTGCTGTTTATGTATTGATAACAAAATAAATTAACGGTCAAGTTTCAATAATTAAGATAGCTGTGAGAAAAACAGAGTCAGAAATAATTAAATTTGTAGAAAAATCAATTTATTAATTTGCAGTCTAAGTAAAATAGTGACAGATTTATCTCAGATATTTATTCAGAGATACATGGGATATTTCAGCAAGATTATGTATCATTTCACCAAGATAAAACAGCACAATCGTGACTCTATATTAATGGTCCAAAATCTATCAAACAAGAACATTTTTTTCCTTCTTCAGTGGATCTAAATCCTTTAAATTATTGCGGTTTTGAAATTCTAAAATCTATAGCGTAATATTTATCCTCATAGAAGTCTGAACTCTCTCAGTTTTCATAATGCATCTGCTTATGTAACTTAAGATGATTCGTAAAGCAGTTCATGAACTGAACTGCTTTACGAATCATCTTAAGTTTTCTCTTAAGATGATTCGTAAAGCAGTTCAGTTCAGCAAGTTATTAGTAATTGGTATCGATAGAGGTTAATTCTAATAAAATCATTTTAAGGTAAACTTTTATATACAAAATTCATTATATTAATACGCCAACCGCCCTGTATAGTGGTCAGCGTGCCTGACTGTGGATAGTGAGGTCCTGGGTTCTAATCCCGGCTTGGGCATGGATGTACTTTCTCTATCCTGTCTTTGTCCTTTCTGTGTATGAATGAGGTGTGAATGGTTGCCTACCCTATAAACGGGTTCCTACGGTATGTGTGCACTGAAGCAGTGAGACTCCACCCCAAAGATGGTTCAGTATGGAAAAGTGGAGAAGCGCACCCCTTATTGTCAGCCTAAGCTGGCACAAGACAAAAAAAGTATATACGTTTATTAATTTCTATTTTACATATGTGAAATAATGTAATTTGAAAAATAATTCGAATTTTGTAATAGCATTTTTTTAGTACCCTGTTTTTTAATGTATTTTAGGATACATCATGCAAAATCAACATATGCAATTTCTTCACATTTTAATGTCAATTAAATTGTTTCAAAAACTTTTATTATTTCATATAAAAAGAAAATAAATTTTTGTAAATAATTTTCAAGTTAAATTATTTTGTTTTCAGTTAATGTAAGTTTCATTTAGTTTAATGTTGTTTTTATACAAATTGCTTCATGAGGAATATTAATAAACTAGAATTAATATTTTATAAGCATACGCCAATATATTTTAAATGGGAAAAAGTATATTCTTATATTCCTGCAACTTTTCTTTTAATTAATTAAAAGGTAAAATGAATTAGTGATTAATATTACTGCTAAATGTGTATAATATGCATGAAGAATGTTTTTTCTAGCATTTTAGATTAATATTTTTTAGATATTTTTCTTTATAATGAAGATAGCGTTACACGCAACTAATTCCTGTAAAAGAGTAGAAATGAAGCTATTTTATCTATTTCATAAAATATTTTCCAACGTTTGAAACGTAATAAACAACCTAAAAATGAAAAATTACTTTTATATTTATGTATTATCTTTCATTAAATTACATAATAATTATTGTTACATTTGTTCTACATTAAAAATGTGATTCTTTTAATTAAAAATAGGCTCTATACTAATAACTCATCAGAAAACAAAAGCGTGAATTAGATATGGTTTTTTTTTCTCTTTCAAAATAAATTTTTTTATATCATTAAATTGTCAGATTGTAATACAGAGCAGCGAGGCGTCTCACGTCATTAAAAAAAATAAATAAATAAAAATTTAAAAAAAAAGCAATATGTCTGTTCCATCAGGTTCAAGTCATATGATTATGTCTAGGCATTTAATTCGTGTCACTATTTCACTAACTAATAATCATTCAAGAGCATGTTCTCTATGCAATGATAGATAGAAGGACTGAAGGGGATCGAGTTTGCGAGGCTTAGTGCCAGAAGCTGAGGCTTCTATAACTAATTTTCATACCTTGCAACTCGAAAGCTTTGAACTCGAGTCTACCTTCCAACAGCCGCCACCTGCCTTGGTAGACGAGCCACAGAACCATACCTTGATGAGGCAAGTAGTCTCGCCGGCACCCACTCACTTCTTCTGGCATATATTCTCGTAGAAGATTTGTTATAAAATTCCTTTACGAATCGTCAAGTCCTATATTATTCCTCAATATCCCAGCTCTCGACCGGACCATCGTTGGAAGCACGCTGGTATTCCATCATCGGAATGTCATCCGACGCAATGGACATTATCCTTTTCAAGATAGACCAGTTGCGCCGGTCCAGGATGGTACTCAAGCTTTCGCTCTTGTACACCAGCTTGCTCTTTTCATCCGAGGTCCTGGTACAAGTCAGCATGAAGTGGAGACAATCTCCCACCACATTGCACGAGCGACATGACTCGCTAATCGGATACCCTCGTTTATGAAGGTATTCCGGTACACGTCCGTGTCCTGTCGCTATTTGGGCAACGATAGCATTACCGAAAACTCTTTTATCAGAGACAGTTTCAAAGAATCTGTAGGTCTGTCGACCCACTTCTTCGCTCTCCCATCTCAGCTGCCATACACGCAGTGCTTCTTTATGCAGCACCTTGGTTAGGTGCGACCTTGGACGTGACAGGTCCAGCGTTGGCTCTGGAAGATTCGCAGCCTCTTTGGCCAGTACATCGGCTCTTTCGTTACCGAAAGTGCCTGCATGTGCGCGCACGTAATGTAAGCGTACCTCTCTTCCACAAATGGCTTCCTGGTATGAGTCCTTAACCTTTTTAACCAAGATGTTTTGGTTATTCGGATCGGCCAGGGAGTAAAGGAAAGACAACGAATCACTTTATAAATGACAAGTGTTGTTGCCTTGGTGTACTTTGAGCCAGTCTAGTGCCAGTCCCAGCGCCGATATTTCCGCCTGAAAGACAGAGTTCTCGTCGCCGAGTCTAGCATCATATGTTTCAATCTCTTGCCCAAAGTACATGATGGTGAACCCTAAATCAATTTTACCATCAATGCCTGATCCGTCAGTAAAGATTTCAAGACCCTCGCAAGTAGGCTTTTCGCTGTCGAAAGGCACACTGCAACGCTCCGCTGGGTGACGTGACAGAATGTCCACCCTCTGCTCAATATCATCTGGCCGCAGATTTACCTCGTGAAAGATTTATGGCCTGCGCTCCACCAATACCATCAACTTTGCATACTCTATGCCTGCTTTTATATCTAGCGGTAGGACACGGTGAGCAACCCTAGGTCCTAGCGAGATGGTCTCATCTCAATATAACCAAATTCCTCTCCACAACAATATTGATTTCGGACAGTTCGTTGCTTGACATGTAAGATTTCATATAGCCTTATGAAAATATCTTATTTTGAGACACTTGTTACGAGACAACATAATACTCTAAATTGAATTTATTAAACTTTTCAGGGATGTAATTGTTTTAGATATGAATCTTTATAAGCTGATGTGATCCAAAGACGTTTACTTCCATGTCTTCTTGACAATGTCTTCTTAACAACCTTTGTCTTAATAAAAATTATACAAGCATCAAGTTACACAAAAGTAGATAATTTAATTCTCGAGCAACCATTGGTATACTCTATTCAGAAACAATATATCTCATTACCTAACATTGGTTATTGATATTCAGAAGTCATCTTTCACTCATGATTTGAAGTTACACATATAAAATATGTCACTGTGCTGGAATAAAGTAAACTCAGAAACATTGGGAAATGCAGTTGTTTTAACAGTCTCTTGTTGCTATATCTTTAATTGATTCGTTAGTTAAAACAATTTTTAAAGACTGTCAAATGTGCCAAAAATGATAATTGATGAATGATTGATTAAAACTGATAGTAAATATAAAAAAACCAAAATAAATTTACTTCGAGATTTCTATCTTTTCTTCAATAATAATGTTTTGAGCATTTATTTTGTGTAATAATATTGCTGTTTTTTTAATACAAAAGAATTTTTTTATCTTAATTTCATTATTATGAATTAATTTTCTGATCTAAGAAAAGGAATATTTTCGTAAATTTAAGGACTTTTGCTTTCAAAGCTAATATTAAATGCGGAATTTGTAAATTATTTTCTAAAATATTACTTTTCATTATTGATGGTATGGTATTTGTTAAATTATAAATTTTTAATGTCATCCCTAACAGGTGCTTTTTCAATTGAACGAAAGCAGTTTTAAAATAAATAAATGCGTGCAATAAATAAATGCATTTTCTCGAAATAATTAAAATATATTATAAAAAGTAGTTCGTAAAGAATCTTTGTGTCACGATATATCATTTAGTCTCATGCATAAACAAATTTTGAAGATATATTTTGAATATGTCTTTAAATTCACGTAACCCTTCTTGCACGATAGACGTTATTACGAATGTATTTTATTCAATACTTTAACATATATTACAAAAAATATGCTATAGAACAAGTTTAGCAAATAACTAAACTTACAATATTATTAAATGTATATAAATATATTTAAAAGTATGCACTATACTAAAATGTTTCTATATAAGACATATTCTGCTTCTGTTGTATTGGCTTTTTTAAAACAGAATATATAGTCAACGATAAGACAAACGAAAATTTTAAAGGAATTTCATTTTTTAATTTATTTTGCAAAAAAATAATGAAAAATTTCCTAACGAACAAGGATTGCGGAAAATATGCCCTCATATTACTGTATATGTCATGTTATTCGTTTAAACAAACATGAATACATTGTTAACCTCAGAAAACTTCTATTCTAGATTTATTAAAAACTCAAAACTTAATAAGTATGATGAATATGGGAATAGCTGGGAGCATTTTGTTTGAAAATTAAAATGTCAATTTTCATTATTTTATAAACACATTGCTTAAATGAACCCATGACACATTCACCTACATATGAAAGTGATAGTTTCCTCAAAAAAGAAGCAGCTATTTTTTAATTTAACTAAAAATATGATATAAAAGAGGAAACACATTAAATGACCGTAAACAGAAAATTGACCTATATTGCTTTGTTTTGGTACAGTGCCATGGTTATTATTTTCCAGCCTATGACCGAGACATTGCATAATGATATTTTAAAATCACTGGCTTTTCCAATATCACAATGTTGAGTAACCAGTGTAAAAATATTTCTCTATTAAATCATAATTATTCTCTAGTTATATCATTTACATAATAAAAATAAAATTATGTCAATGTACACGAGTTATGATGACATAATATAGACTTTGTGATCTAACATTTAATAGAGTCAAACCTACTTTTGGAAAATTCTTTTAGAAAGAATTCTAACGTGAACTTCTAAATAATGTCTTTAGCAATCTTTAACAAGTATCTTGCAAAATACCATATTTTTAAAAAAACATTTTGACTGTTTATGAATTTTGTACAAATAATCGCTTTTATGTACGTAAAAGTTCAAGTATTTGGTAGAAAATTTTCCAAGTTTCCGCAAGAAGTTTTTTAAGCATTTTTCCGATTCTTCTTCTTTGACCCAAATACCTATCCTCAGAAAACATTGAGAAATTTCGATAGAACGGGAAAAAGTGTCTATAATTCCCTCCAGTTAAAAAATGTCGAGCTGAAAGTGAACATGGATGACATAATTTAGGAAGAGAATTTGTTCTTCCTCGAATGGCATCATTAGAAGAATGATATCATTTTTGATTCCTCTAGTTTCCTCCTTGAAAGGAGATGCATCGACATTCCCTTCACTGCTCTGGTGATAAATTTAGTTTCCTCAAAAGCCTATGGCAGGAATTTCGGAGTCGTATTTTTTAAGAATTGTTTACTCTGGCCTTTTTTAAAATGTAAGACAAAAAAGTAAAGATTTTATATTTTGACAGTATATATTACAGAAGTTACAGTTCCGAAAAGTTATCACGAATTAAGAAACAATTAGTTGTGTCTTAATAATATAGCACTAAGGGATTTAACATTGAAAAATATACTTATGATTTTGCTTATAATATTTTTGCATTAGAAATTCTTTAAGCAGATTTTTTTTTTAAAAAAATTAGAATTGTGTTGTAAATTTAACTGGCAGTTTGATAAGTAGTTTTATGTATAATTATAATTTTCTTCCCTATTTTAATGTAATATTAAAAAAAATAATATTAAAGACGAAAATAAAGGAAAAATAATATTTAAAAACTAAACATTTTCTACGCTTATTCATTGGAAAGAGTTAAACTTTTATATAGTTATAATTATGTAATATCTACCACAGTTACATTTAACAGTAAATAAAGAAATTTATCTAGAAGTAATTGATATTTTATCTGAAGGGACAAAATATCACTTGAATGAAAAGGCTAATAAAAATTGCTGTTAGAAAAATTTGCAGATTCAATCAATTTTCTATGAAATATAGTCTTGATAATTTTGTAGTATTGTATATTATATATGTGCATAAAAATGTAGTTAAGACTCAATAATTCGATGCATTATTGTTTAAATATTTAAAGGAGCTATACTATATTAGAAGTGTAAGAATATTGCTCACAAAATATTTTAAAACCTCACAGGATAATCTTTCATCAATGAAAAATAGATAAAACAAATTATCTTTGGTCATACTATAAAGAAAGGTAGATTAGGAATCAATAAAATAAGGATCTCAAACTCTAATTTTCAGCAATTTTCTATGCCTACATACACAAAATGTATTTAGACCAAAACTCTATGTGATGAAACAGTCAAATCATATAGAAGATATCTAATCATAAAGAGATATAATATCTATTTTATCTTAAGACACCCAGTTGAGAAGACTTCATATTAAATAATAGAAAAATAATATTGCAAATACCGCAATGTATTTGAAAAAATATTTTCTTCAACCTCTGTGAACTTTTATTACAAAGATTAAATTTTTTACGATGATAAACGAACATACCAATTGGACGGAATCCTCCTAGTGGAGCATTTTTAAGCTGTGTTCTATTTCCAATGAACTGATTGATCATAATGTATTTGAAAATACTGAAATTCTTCTATTACATGCATTTAGTTTAAAAGAATAAATCATCATTGAGATTGAAATAACATTTTGCAGGAAATTATTGCTTCAGTTATAATTCTACTGTTCAAATTTTAATTAAATATGAAATTTAATGATTGATTTCATCTATTCAATTAATAATTTAAGTTAAGAAAATCTCATGAATTATAATAGACGTTAATATTTAAAGTATTACGGTTCAATATTGAGACACTGTCTAATTTTCAATATACCGAAAATCCACATTGATATGTAAAATAATTGGTATTTATTTTTCTTTATCTATTTTATATAAAACTTTTTGTAGTAAAAAAAGTTATATCACATTAAAAAATTTCCTTCCGTTTTATTATTTGTTGCACTTGAACTAATCCTGTGATTTTTAATTAAAAATATTTAATTTAAAGAAATTTATAGTTTTTTCTCTTAATTAGATAAACTTAAAATTTTTCTTATAATTTAAAGAAACACTTATCGTTTTCATTATATTATTTGTCAATATTCCACTTTATTGTGATAATTTAAGAATTCAATTTAAAATAATTTAATTACATAAACTGCAAAGATAAAATATATGCTTCCTAATGGTGTGCAATTTTAAGTAAGAATTTGCATTTTTGTAGTATTTTGTAAAATTAACTATATAAATTATATATTTTAAAAAGTTAATCAAAAGCATATTTATTGGAAAATGTTTAAAATAAAATTTTAATAACTAAGTTTATTCATAAGATTTCTATAGATTCACTGAATAATATGTTTGAAAAAACATTATTGGAAAATCTGAAAGATTATTATTTGAAAACATTTTATAGTTTCAAAAAATTTATAAATCATATGTAAATTTTAAAAAATTTTTAGCTTTAAAAATGTATACTGATTTTCATATATCTTAGATCTCATATAGTTTCCGAATAAATGTATTCACTTACAGCATTAATTTTTTCATCTCATTAATTTCTGCATTTTTTTGTTTCACCAAGGTAGTTCACGTAAAATTATATTTAAACAATATCACACACACACAATATAAATTTTTTATTCTAGTAACTACGATATTGATAAGAAAATGATAGATTCGTTTACATAAGAAATTAATAAATATATTTTAAAGAGATGATATTAAATCTTTAGTTCTTAGAATATATAATAGAGTTTTTTAACATTAAAATTTTATACAAAGTAGAAAACAAATATGTGTACTCACTTTAAAGTTTATGTTCTTATATGAAACATAAGGTCATATAAATAATATGATATAATCTCGAAATATAAACATTTTTGTATTTTCATTATACTTTAATTATATAATATTAAAACAATATACAATTATTTTCATTATAGATTCCAACTGTCTATCTGGTGCATTTATCATCGAAAATTGCCCTATAAGACTTGTCATAACAAAAATTACCAAAAATATGCATACTTTTTATTAAAATTGTGCTTATAATTTTCCACGTTTATTACATAATGTTATTTATTTCATCACTTCTAAATCAATTAAAAACTAGGTTGAAAAACTGAAATCTCTGTTTCCCACAGATATATGCCTGCCTAGACTTAACTCATCAAGTGGGTTATCCAACCTTACTTATAAAAATAAACAAACGAAAACCAATACTACTGGATTTGTGCAAAACCGCCCTTTCAGAGTAGGTCAAAAAAAGAGGGTTTCAAGGCTATTTACAGACACTAGTTAGATATTTTTTTGCATTTGATTGATATTTGTTAAAAAAAATTTAAGCATTGCAGTTTAAGAAAAATTATGTTTGTACAAAAATTTAAATAAATGTTAAGTAATAATTTCTGAGTGGAGAATCCCTATAAATAGATTGCAAAAGGCATATTTTGATGTATATTTTGTTAAACCTCTCAAGTTGACAAGATATATAATTTATTCTGTAGTTACTGAACACCAGAGATAATTTTATCGTGAAACCAGAGCCTAAGTAAATTAATTGCATTTTATGTTCATAAAATTACCACAATTAAGAAATTACTGAATTGTTTGTTCTTAAACTACTGAATTTAAACCTAAATTACTTAGAGCATATCATTCTATGTTATTTCAAATATAGTTCTTTTTCGGGATTATGGGTTTATTGTTCCTTTCTTCATTTAAATTTTTGAAAGATAATAAATGCTTTGCATAAAATATTAATGAGGAATTAATTTGCCTAAAAGATTCATAATATTTTGCTCTATTTATTTTTGTTTATCCCATTTAAATGAATGGTATCTATGTAATTTATCTGTTTAAGTTATTTTTTAAAATCTTTGCAATCGATTCCTTAAATTATGCAAGCTAATTCCTTAAACTTAGCTTGCATAATTTGCAGTCGTTGCAGAGCCAGAACCATGGTCTAATTAATGGTCATAGATTTTAGATTCAATAGTAAATCTGTATTAAAAATTACTACTAACATTATGAAACAGGGAAGAAACTAATTTTTGCACTAACAACTAATGTGATAATTCTTCATTTCTACTGATAACGGCTTAAATTTTATTTGGCTTTGTTTTGTTTCTTTGCTTTGAAGTAAGAATCAGCTATTTTATAAAATAAACCATCATCTTAGGAAAAAAAAAACCTTATGTTAAATGTTTATATTTAAATTAAATACAATAAGCAAAAATTTATTAAATTAATATTTTCATCTTTTATTCATAAGTGCAATAAAAAAGTAGTCTAAATTACTTTAACCGTTGAGGAAAAAGTTCCCAATAATGTTTAGTAAAAATTATACGTTTGTTCATATTGCCATCTTGTTTCTTGATATTGTATTTATTTTATTTCCTGAATCTATCTTACATAAAAGGCATCTAAAGGTAAAAAGTGAAATTAAAACAGTTAAGTTAATTAAAGAAATACAACTATTTTGAACTACTCATTCTAACTTCAGCAGAAATAGAGATGGTAATTATGATTAGCATTTTTTCGTTTTAAAAGCCAAAATATGAAGACCTCATTTATTAGGGCAGATTCATTACATATTCATCGATATTATGGCATTGCATAAAAATGAATGCCATCATAAACATAAGAAGACATGTTGATGAAACAGGAGCTAATTGTTTTCTTAAGCAACATGAACTTCTTTTCGACAAGCAATTCCCCTTCGCAATTGGCTTGAGAATGTTAACAATAGCCCGGGTGCGGCTAATTATTCCTGCGAGAAACAAACGAGATCAAGTTGTAATAAAACGAATAAAGTTGATAACTTTTCTACCTGCAATTTTCAATCGAGTGGGTAGTCATTCGAATTCAGAGCACGTTTTCTCTTACATGCCCTGAAGGCATCACTTCACCTGGTATTTTGGGTTGCTTATAGTTTCGTTACTTTCTTCTTTCTTCCCCTACCCAACTTTCGGATTTCCATTCTAAATTTGTCCTGAACAAGGTCACTTGGCCACAGCTGACTACTTTTCTTTTTTTGTAAAAAAAAATCACACCCAAATCTTAAGTCTGGGGGAGATATGAATGGGAGGGATTCTGTTTCTCTTTAAAGTACTTAAGCAGCACCACACCCAGGGTAATTTAAACTTGAATCTTTACCTTATTAGTGTGTTAACAGTATTAACAAAGTAGTTCAATATTTGTATGTCAATGGCACTTTAGCTATTTTGATTTTAAGTTCATTTAAAATTAACCCAGCAGTTATATTTTTGAACGATGTTTTAAAAATTCATATTATATTTGATAATTTATAAAATTTTATAAAATTTGATTTTCTTGTCCCTTGTCTTCATTAGTAATGTAATCTGCTACAATTAAGTCAAACAACATGGACCGTCAAAATAAAAACTTTTTGTACAAAATTTAAACGAATAACCCTTTTTGAAAAACTGTTATCGACGAATCTCTGAGAACAAATAAAAATAAAATTATTATTAATATTGAACGCTTTGAAAATTGAAACATACCTGTATAAAAATTTGAATGGAAACCTTTTGAAAGAATTGGCATTGCTTATTTCAACTCATAGCATTCATAATCATAAGCTGAAGCTCAAACTCCATGCTTTGAATTGCTTAGCAAAATATTAGCTAAATTCAAAAGGTAAAGTCTTTTGCATAACATAAAATGAAAATAAAATTATTTTCCTCGTATCATTTTATCTGCGAGAGAATGACATTACAATTTTAAAATGTATAAATTGAAATAAAAAATAAAGTATTTTTAAATGTCTTTTCAAATCAGCAAAGTAATTTTAAAATATTTGCTCAGCTGTATAATTTACTGATAATTCATAGTTTCTTCCTTTTTACATCTTGGTAATTCCAGATTTGAATTTGAAGATTTTTACTTACAAAGGAAACAAAAATTAAATCTGATAAAATTTTATTATAAAAAATTTTAAAATTTTTACGTATTTATACTATTATGTTATGAAATATCTCTTAATTATCATTTTTAACAATTAATATAAATTTCTATATACCTTCACAATGTTTCTTAAAGTAATATATTTATGATGATTTTGTTGGTTGTTTGAAAATTTTATTTATTTTACCTCACATAAATTTATAATAAAAATTATTAAGAAAAGTTAAAATGCTTAAATAATATAATATTTTTTAAATCTTTTAAGTGATTTAGGTTATAATTGTGCTGTAGAAAAAAATAGATGATTCAAAAGAGAGAAAGAGTTTATTGCATTAGTTGTATTATCTGTAAATCTCCCATTTTAAAAAGCTAAATGCAAATCATGTGTGTATCATTTCAAAAATTAAAACTCATTTCTTAAACTATATTTATTCTTATAAAATGTTGCAAATTAGAAAAATCAAAAAAGCTTATCATTAATAAAATTTAAATTACAATCATCGTTCATTTTTTTCATTTAAATTTTTGTGTTTTCATGAAATTCAGTGTCCATGTTTCAATAACTGCTGGTCAATATGAATAATTTTATTAAATTGTTTGTATTTACCTACAGTTTTCTTTAATTTAATAATTTTTTCAACCATTTAATTTCTTAATATTCTTATTTAATAACGATATAGAATCAGAACGCATAACTGACAAAATTATCAAAAAATTAATTAATTAAACACACATAAATAATATCGACAAAAAATATATTCTAAATAAATGTACTTTATAAATTAATTTAAATTTAAAGTAAGCAATGTGTTCTTCATATTTCCTAATTATTTAAAAAGTTATAGAATCTTTGAAATTTAAAACATAATATATTAGGGCCTTATAAAATATTGTAAAATAATATGTTGAATAGACACCCACACAAACATAATAATAAATTTTTCATTAAAAAATATATAATAAATGTTTCATTAAAAATCTTCTAAATTAAAATATTTCAAAATAACGTATAAAGATGAATAACATATTAAATTTTATTTAGTTACTTCAATTTTTCATTCAATACGTTTTCATTAATTTTCTAAATGTTTTATTATTCAAACATTGTAGATGTATTCTTAAAATTTGCTCTTGAGACATTTTACTTTCATTACATGATCTCACATTTGAGACAATGATGGGTTATACCTGTAATAGTTTTCACTCTTTTAAATTTTTTAAAAATGATAAATATAAATTGGAAATAATTTTGACATTCGTATGTATTTATTCATTTTCACAAATTAGATCTTCTCAATAAGATTATTATTCATTTCTACTGTTCAAGGCTAAAATACTTAATAAATATCGATTTCCTGTGAAGAGAATAATTATCACAAGTGTCAAACACAGCAAAGACATCTTTCCTCAGGTCATTTTCATTATAATTAATTCGATGAAAAAAAATCACGCTATCATTATTGACCTTGATATCTTACTCATCTCATTATTTGCAATGTCAATTTATTTTTTCAAAAACGATTTCGTATTTGTAAACTATGCAAGATTTTTCTCCTAAATTACTTTGATCTGACCATGCCTCATCAAATATTTTGATCTATATATTTTAGTATCAATAAAATGATTTTTGCATTATAATTTATTGTAATAGTGGATTTCAATGCAAATTTGAAGTTCAGCTCGTAATTCAAAACTTTTTCATCTCCTATTAAGAGATAATATTTTTATCTTCAAATGATATCGCTCTATTATTCCTCCTTTATCACGAGATAGAATAGCATTTTATTTTTTAATGGACTATTTTTTCCTTACTAAATTAGTTTTTCTGCATGTTGTGTTTATTATCTATGAAATTGTTTCATTATATATACATATATTTTAGAAGAAAATTTTCCGCACAAAAAAAAAATCGTTGAAAAATTATTAAGCTGATTAAATGAAAGCAAACCAGCAGATTTCGTGAGAAATAAAAATAGAAAGAAAAATTTTTTTCGTTTAATATTATTTCACATTAAGAACAAATATTCTTTTAAAAACTACAAAATAATTCAGAAGACTAAATATGCATGTTTTATTAAGTCTTATAAAATAAAGAGATATTTATATAAATAATAATAATTTTGGGAATATTAGATAAATAAGTAAGGTTTTTTAATGTTATTTTATTTTACCATTTTTGAAGTATTATTTGTTAGTTATCTCATTTATAGTATACAGAAAGAAAAAAGTTGTCACATTATAAGTTAGTTTTATAGTCTTAAAATAAATTAAAATACTATTGTTAATTAGAAGATAATAAAATATGAAATTAGAGAATACTTCACATATGTCAAAATCTTATTTAGATATATTATTTGTAGAGATCTTACATTATAATATAATTAATTTTTCACACTTTTTATGTGTATTTTTTACCATCCAAGATACTTTCTGTTATTATTATTTAATTTTAAATTAAAAATGAATCAATATTTTCATTTAAACGTTCTATTCAATGTAAAGTTAATAAAATATTTTTAAAAATGATTAAAATATTTAAATATAGAATTTATATTAACCATTTTAATCAATTTTTATACTAGACTGCATAAGAATCATAAGATACATTGATGACTCATAAAGTTTTTTGATATAAAAAATATTACAAAAAACTTAAAGGCCATATTGGATTGGAATCATGATTTTTTATATAGTTTATCATTGAAAAATTTTATATAAATTTCAAAATACATTTGTAGAAAATTGTTAATTTTATTTAGAAAAAAGACGCAGAAATAATATTACGAGGATCATCCAGATTGTAAAATATAACTATAGAAGATATTTATCAATCAATTTAAATTTTTTCAAAAAGGAAGAATTCTGTATGAAACATTTACAAAAAAAAAAAACAAATTTAAAAAAATATGGTAATATCTTTTCATTAGGCATGTATGATCTATCTGCTTAGTAATGATTTAAAGTTTATTTAGATAAAAAAAATATTTACATTACATTACATTACAATTTCTAAGAAAAATGAAAAATCATTTGGATGCTTACATCCAAAAATAAGCAGTTTTTTATTTTTTTATTATTTTTTTTCAAATATCGTTTTTTTTTTCAAGTATCAAAATAGATATTGAGTGATATGTTCTTTCATGCAAACCTTTTTGAACAGAGAAATGCATGATTAATTGCTTTAAATTAAATATAAATATTGTGAAAAATGGAAGTATTATGTCAATAAGACTTTAAATTATTCTTTTCATTAAAAATTCGGCTAGTTTAAATATTGTTCAAATCAAAAGACCTGAAATCACACACAATTTATGCATGAAAAAGATTAATTTCATGTATAATATATTCAAGCATTCAAAGTCCTTAAAACTTGTTGAAAATGAATGATTATTCTTTCTTTCGTATTATGAATTGTTTACATATGAATTCAGATGTCTCATTAATACACCATTTGTAATAAACTGCATTTATTCTTTAACGTAAAATTTTGATTGATATTAATTTTGTTTATTGATAATGTTCAATTGATATTATGACATATTTTTATGTCATTATTAATACATCGAGTTTTATTTGAACTGCCAGCTTTTCCTTTTTATACGTCGAAAATTTTATTTTTCAATTTTTTAAGCACAGAATCAAATGAATCTATATATTATCTTAATTTTTCCAAGATCAAGTCTTAAAAATCTGATTTTTTTTGCTCATGCCAATAATCACAAAATCTATAATTTTATAATGATATATTTATCCAATACCTATAAGAATTGGACCTCAAATTTATGGTGGAAAATTTTAGAAATATATTAATATTGATAATTTTTTTGATATGACTAACTTTTAGATATAAAAGCAGGAATTTTGAAAGCTATGTTTATAAAAGTAAATTAAAAAATATTGACGTTGAAAATTTATGGATTTAAAAGATAATTTATGGAAAATTTATGGATTCTTTATACAATTCATTAATTGTTTAATAATGATTGATTATACCAAAATCTGATTTTAATAAATATAAATGCACATATATATGGGTAAATGTAACTATACAATTCATGCCAAAATACGTTTTGAAGAATATATTTTTAGAAACTATTTTATTTTCTGTTTTATAAAGTTTATAATTTTCCTTAGCAAATTGCATCTGGAGCATTTTTTTTAAATATTTAGCGGAAATGAAAGTTATTTGTCTTGACAATTTTAACTTAAGCAGCACCATACAACATCAATCATGTCAATCAATTGGAACTATCAATTATTTTGACAGAAGATTGTCATTCTTAAATTAATTGGTGATTCAAAGAGGGTAAGAAATGAAAATACTTCAGCCACTAAGTGCTCTTATTTAGTTCATAACACATTTATCTTCTTCTAAATGGTCTATATTTAATGGTTCATTTGCATACACCTTTTTTTTACTGAGAGAACGAGGAAATAATTCTGAAACGTTTACATAAAAGAAAAAATTATAATTCTAGCCATTTCAAAACCTTGATCTAATTAGCGTAAGGCAATAAAAATTGTCTGTGATATCAAAGATAAAAAAACTTGTCAATATATAAAATGTTCGTATAGTTTCCAGATTGTGATTTTCAGAACTTTTATTATTTGATTTTTTTTTATTTTGGAAACCTGTTCAATCACCCATTTAAAAATCAATTATATCGAATTACAAATCAGCTTTGGAATACGCTGCAGTTTTTTAACTACACTTTGTAAAACCTATCTAAAAAATGCTCTACTCATTATAATCTGAAAAAAAAAACATTCTGCCATTTATAATAAATGTGACAATATATAAGAATACAACAAACTAGAGGATGCGTACAGATTTGTGTGTGTATTTCTGTGTTCGTTACGTTACATAAATATGGGATATATATATATATATATATAAAGAATCGTAAATTTAATGCATATTAAAATATGTTTTTTTATATTGTAACTTTTATAACTTACACACAGGCACAAGTGTTATTTCATAAAAAAAGTTCCAAATTTAAAAAAAAAAATTATTGGGTGTAAAAAAGCTAATTTAATTCTTCTTTTTAATTTGTATATTATCTATACTTTATAAATAAACAAAACAATTCGAAAAATATTTATTAGTAATTTAGAATATGAAACATTTGAACTAATTTATAGGAATTCAGAAACAAATATTTTATGCAATTTCGTTTTGTAATTTTTTCAATTATAAATATAATTTCAATTATAATTTCTTATAAAAATATAATTCGTTTTTCTACATAAATTAGATTTTGAATAATGAGAAAAAACATTTCCTTTACATTCATATTAAGCAACAAAAAATTATTTAACGAGTAAAAATTTACCTGACAGTAAAAAATCAAATATAAATATTAAAATAATTCAAAAAACTTATCTTCATGAAAAGAAATATTTTAAATATATGTAAATGTTTAAACTAAATCATTTCATTAGCAAAGTTTTTTTCAATAAAAATAAGCTAGGATATATATTACTCTTTATAATTAATGTCTAGGTCAACGAGCTCATTTTTTTTAAAAAAAATTAGTATTTATCTATTGATGAAACGATGCATTATTTAAAGGATACAATGGAATTAATGCTGTTTCTTAACCTGAACTGAATTGTTTAGCCAGTAAATTGTCCTCGTTTGATCCGCTAAACAATTTATTACTCTTCATGTTTATCTCATGTTAATTTTTTTCTTTCAGTGAATTCCATTGACAAACATGACTTTTTTTAAAAGAAACATATTTGTACGAGTAAGAATAATTTTACTGACGATAAACATGATACAAAATAACTACTTAATTAACTATTATGATAGGAAACTTAATGGTAACTTAAGAAGGAAAAGTGTTTAAAAAATAAACTTTCTTTTTCTGAATCGACTATTTATTAAAGCTAAATCAATCTTGATGCATTTACTGCTTCATTTTTTTCAAGAAGAGAATAAAAATATTCTTCGAAAACTGATTTCCTGTCCTTTTCTACAATAAAACAGCATTTTAATAAAAACATTTTTAGTTCTGAAATGATACTTAAGTGATGCATTAAATCTTAAAAATTTTGACATTCCAGATTGCATATAATTATAGCATTTTATAGCATTATCAATTTTTCTAAAATTTCAAATTATTGATTGAAATAATTCTTTGCACAGAGAATGATTACTTATTAGTATTCATAATTGTTCGCTTTCAAGATCCAAAATATGTCATTATCATTGTAGTAGCTCTAAAACATAAGATTATTACTGTATAAAAATTACGGTATAATATAATGCTCAGTAGCTATTTATTTTAACAAGCACATTTCGGTAATTTATTTTAGTACCCCTCAGTGTGTAATGAGTTTTAATACTTTTCCCTAAAATTGTAACAAATTAAAATAAAAGTCTCAAATACTATTTTTAATACTTTATTTCCTAATCTCGAGATTTTAGCCATGTACATTCTTGCTAAGTAATTGGAAAAATTAAGTTCCTTCAAACGGCCTTCTTTTGCTCAATTTTTAACCAATTAAACTGAACAAAACTTGATTGTCTGATGAGCTGAGTGATTCAGTCGTGAATAAAATAATAGTATAATAAACAATAAAAAGTATTCTTGGAATGTGCCGGCATTCTTACTTCAAAATTGTTTAGACACTTCCACATCGTCCTTGGCGCTAGGCGTTGGCGCACAGTGGCTTTGTACGCCAGTGTGGATTTCACCTAAAGAATCAAATCGGAATAAAAAAAATAAAAAAAAAGAACTTCATAATTCACTATAAGACTTTCAACAAGACATAAATGAAAAAAAGTGAATTGTTTCTTTGGTCCACTTGTTAATAACTGCTTTTCCACGTTTTGGTCAACGTGCTGAGAGGAAGCACGTGTACTTCCGCGTGGAATCATCTTAACTTTTACACGTTTTACTATGAGTTTTGTTACATATTTCTTGATCTTGACCTTCTGAAGCCGGGAAGCGTAGATATATGCGTCGGACACCGGTGACAGGCTATTAAAAATCTGATTTTGTACGTGATTGTTTTGAAGACAATTTCATGGCACGTTGTTATTTTATAGGTGCGCAGTCTTCACCTTTAGCCCTTAGATTTATTTTGTCATGCCTAAATTTCCATTGCCATTATAAGTGCACGGTGAATTAATTGTTTTATTGATATAAGCATTGCGCTGACACGCGGAAATAACGTGGTTTCAATTTCCAAGGTTTTTTCAGAATTACGATCTAATTATGTCATAATGCCATATAGCAATGAATTCTTATGAAATTATAAATAAATGTAATTTAATACCTTAACTTTAACATAAATACCATTAAGCACGTGAAATTTAACGTGGTCTTAGAAATTATTTTTCTCTTGGATAATATTATTACAGACAATATGTGTTAGTATCTTCCACATTCTTTAGAAGCACGTGGAATTTAACGTGCTAATGCTTTTAAAATGTATGACTTAATTTATGATATTATTTAAAAATTATAGTTTTGAATAATATTTTAACTCGAAAATATTTCTTTAATTAAATTAAGCATTTAAATAAGATACGTACTTCAAATATGCAAAATGGAAGGAGCCTATTTTATTGTAATTGAATGAAGGATCTAATTGAGTTTCCAATTTGGAAAGAAAAGACAGTTATATTTTTAACTTTTCACGTAGAAAGAATGCCAGTAATATAATAAACGAAGTATAAAGAGAAACATAAGTGAATTAAATAGTCTATATTATTCACATATTACATTTTTTTCTTTTCAATACTTTATATATTAGATATTTGATTTCTATGAATTTTTATTTATATTATTTTTTGTTGACTTGATTGGAATAAGTTGATTGCTTCTAAGTTGATTTAATACGTAAAATTTTAATAATCTTTTTAAAAATAACGATAAGTTTGAAATTGAAAATTTTGGATACAAATTGAAATTCAACAAATTAAATTCTAAATAATATTTCAGTTTTTAGATTCTTAATCAGGATTTTATCGTAATCTTTCAATCCTAAAATTGCTTAAGACCAAGACTAAATTAAGGAAATTAAACATATTATAAAATTTTATTTCATCACTAATTAATTTATGTTATTGTATCAAAAACAATTTCATTTGTAAGAAAATAAATTTCTCATTATTTCCATATTATTATCTTACTTCTAATTAATTAAGTTTATGAAAAATAAAGTTTCCTTTTAATATTAGGAAATCACAATAAGTGTTACTCAAGGATATAAGTTACATTCTATTTCCTATTTTTCCATCATTCAGATATGCATATATTTAGCTCATTATTTAACAGTAGCTAATCCCTGAATGAACTCAAAACAGTTTTGCCATTCAAAATATGAAAAATGAATTTTAATCAGCATATAAAGTCATCCAGGCGGAATAAGTAGAATTATTTACACAATTATCAGTACTTTTAATTTTATTGAGAAACTGGAATATTGCCCAAATAATTTGTATCAATGCACTTCAAATTTTCTTTATTTGTGTTACCTTAGTAAAAATCAAAAACAAAAATGCATTAATAGGTTAAAATTAAAACGACTATAAAAGTTATTAACACAAGAATTATTAACTCCTCATACAAAAACATTGAAAATATTATAAATTTTGATAATGATTTCATTACGTAAATAATTTATATAAATAACTATCCCATGCCGATGATTTATATAAATTTAATATTGCTTTCATGAACACAATTTATAGTACAGTTTAAGAACAAAGTATGCACTGACAATAGTCCTCCTCTAAATAACAAGCTGGTTCTAATTGTTACAAAGAGTTTCAAGTTTAATTACGAAGTAAGTTAGATCAATCCTAAATTCTATAATAAACCTTCGTGTTAATCATGTCACCATAGTTATAAGGTGCCAATTAATGGTCATCTTTTAAAAACAGACTTCTTGCAATATTTTTAGCAATATATCACTTTATACTCATTCTATAGAAAGTTCGAAGATAAAATCGTTCAAAGAAACTTTATCTTTTTTCTTATGATAATATGTAGAACATAAATATTTCTGTATGTTCTTGTTGAAAATGTTTTTCCTTAAAGTAATAACGAACAATTTTAATATTTTATGAGATGTATATATATATGGATTATTCAATACAGTTTTCAATACAATTATATCTAAATGTTTGCAAACTTGTTATAATATTTACTTTGTAACAATATTATTATGAAGATATTAGACAAATTAAATTATATATCCCTGAATTTTTTAACTACTTAATTGCCTTAAAACCATTAAAAAATTAGACGTTCGATTAAAGAGCTTAAATAGTTGTATTTCTCAAATTATCTAAGTAATGCACAAACTGCCTATATAATGCTCACATTAATTCTATATAACAGAAGTAAACTCTTTATTTCTACACATTAACAAAGCAAATAAGTTTATTTAAATTTAAGCAATGTACAAATTAGATTTTCAAGCTTTACCACTAATATATTCATGAACAATTAGTTGGTTATATGATATATAAATACTATTTAAATTCAAAGAAGTGTTATGGATACCAAATTTTGTTATTTTGAGTTATTTTATTTTTAAATACTGATATCTTGTGTATTATATTATTACAAATACTCAGTAATTGATATAGCTTGTGCATGTAATAATTTTTTATTTAACAACAGGAAACAATTATAAGTATGAATCACAAAAAATTTAAATTATTATTCATAGCCAGATTTTTCACATATTTTAAAATAATAAGATAGGTTGATTCTTTAATTAAAGTAATTTGATAGATATATATACTGTTTGTAATCAGTGCTTAATATTTACGCAATCTTTTAATTTGATTCTGATATTTAAAGGAAATGTATATTAATATGTATTAAGTTAGTCTACGAAATATTGATGTTACAAGTAAGATATTTTAAGAGCATTAATTATTAAATCAAATTCTTAACTTTCTTAAAATTGATTTAATTAGATAATTGAAATTCAATTAGATTATTTATTAAACTGAGAATTAAGGTTCTTTTTAAAAAAATTGACAGAATAAAGTGCATTCGATGCTTATTTCACTGTTTATTATTTAAAATGTTTAAAAACATCTAGGATAAGTTAATAATGATCTTTCTCCCTTTTCCTTTGTATCACAATAATTATAAATAAAAATATTTGTCACATGATCACCACATATAAAATTATAGTTTAAAAAATGGTTTATTATAATTTATACAATTATTTATATAAATATATTGTTAATGCATTGAAATTATCATGAATTATCCTTAAGGTTATCTCATTTAAATATCTTAATAAGCCACAGTATTTGAAAATGTCATTCATTTTCAATCCATATGAATTGTTTCCTGTGTAGAAATTAAAAATGTCTACTCAATTAAATGTTGACCTTTACAAAATACACAGTATGGGAAGAAAATATATCTAATCAATAAATGACGCATTTGTGTGAGTTCTCTTTAGAACCACACCCATATATAAATACAGTTTTAATAATTACTTCTTAAACTACTGGAATTACTGTACCTTTTATTTAATTTTAATATATTTAAATCAATGATTAAATCTAATGATTAACGTCTTGTTATACTTGCGAATTGCCTACTGATATTGAGAGTCAGGGAACTTGCAGCAATAGATAAATCTTTTGCAATTAACTATTATGTACTGTTATATTATATCATCATTTCTATCATTTACGAATTATACTGGAAAAGGCAAATAAGATTTTTATTTGCGATATTTTACTATTTAAACAATAGTCAATTAAATTAATTACTAACTATATTTGACGCATTTGACTGTTGCTTATTGATTTACAAATTCATGAAGTTATAAATTATGCTACATTTAGAAGAAAGTAAATGAATTGCTTGATTTCTAAAGGTCGTTTCTTTTTTGTAATGCAATAGCCTTATTTTTAAACATGTGTTAAGATTCATTGGTACTATATTTTATGAAAAGTACTGAAATGGTAAAAAATGGCAGATTTGAAAAAGGTTAAAACAAGTATAATAAATCTATGATCTTTGGAAAATATAATAACAGAGATAAGAAAAAGAAATTCAGGAATGAAATATTTCGAAAGCAATAAATTTAATTTTAATGAAAAGAGAAGTTTTTAAATATATATACAATTTTCAAAAAGAAAAGTAGAATGTAACAAATTACGTAGAAATAAAAACCTTTAGTCTGAAGAAATAATTAATTCATGAAGTCAAATCACACTTTGCAAATGCGCAATGCATAGAATTAAAATCAAATGAGTGAATAAAAATTCTGATTTTTCACTCTTTTATTTCTTGCGGTTCTTATGTTTTACTTCTGTGTTTATAACACAAAATATGTGAGACTGAACAAGATCAGTATTCTGATAATAAAAATTCTGATTTTTCACTCTTTTATTTCTTGCGGTTCTTATGTTTTACTTCTGTGTTTATAAAACAAAATATGTGAGACTGAACAAGATCAGTATTCTGATAGTGCAATACTTTAATCTTGTGAATTTATAATAATTAATAAATATTTTATATTAATATTTATCAATTACTGTAAATTTATTTTATTTGTGAAAGTAAGAAAAGAAATGTGAGATATTTTAATTAAAGTCTTAACTATGTCACATGTGCGCTTTAAAATAAAAATCTGATTAATAGTTTTTTTCTTTTAGTGAAAAATGCAGTTATAGTATAAGATTATAACAAGAGTAATATAGTTACAACATACATTAAAAGCTAAAAATTATTTTAGGAAAAAATTCATTTTCTAGATTTGGTGCAATATTTAATTACACAATTCAACTATTTGTAATTGCATACTTGAAATGCATGCAATAACAATAATGCAATAATTAATACATTGCATGCATTTCTTTATTCCATATGAGAAGGTTTATAGGTCCTTATGAGCGTATTGTAGAAGTATTCAGTTTTTAATATTTATGCTTTTTTTATTTGATCTTAGTGATATTCTGGTGCAAAACCTTAATTAATGATTCAGTGAATTCTATTCTGATAATTAAGTCTGTTGTAGTCTTCTCTCTCTATTATTACTAATATTTATTAATATATTATAAAATACAATCAAAATGATTGATTTTTTATGGTATATTTGAAACATACGCTTAGAATATTTCAAACTATTCAACATCTATGAAACACCTGGTTGTTTTTCCTAAAAAATATGCTTTATTATAAAATGCTAATCAATTGTTACAGGTGAGTAGTTATGGCATTCACTTTAAAGTATTTTGTACTGAATTTTGAAATATGAGAAACGAAAATTATTATAAAAATCTTTAATGTATTTTATGGTCTTGTTTGCTACATAAAGGATTTTTTAACTCACCATTCCTACACTTTATGTCCCCTTGTATTATTTATTTAAATTAAGCTGTGATAAATCTTTAGCACAGCTTAATTTAAATAAATATTGTAAAATTTACAATGAAGGAAAGATGCTGTGGCCTATATATATATATGTATATATAGGCCACAGCATCTTTCATATATATATATATATATATATATATATATATATATATGTATATATAGGCTACAGCATCTTTCATATATATATATATATATATATATATATATATATATATATAAGGGATTTCAAAAATAAATTACATGATTCTACTTTTTATTTGGTTTTCTCCCTTGTAGACAGAGAATGTGGTCCACTATGTTCGGAAAAGCTTTCCGAAAAGCAGTAAAACACTGTTGACGCGTGTTAACACGCTTTACAGCAACCTTCAGTTATTAATCAATTTATTTTAGTAACAAATAAAAAGTGGAATCTTAAAGGAAATTTATAAAAGGTTATAAGTATGGGAGAAAGATGAGGAAAATCCCGTTCAAGCATTCTTATTGTGTCCCTGAATTTAAAAAGGATACGTTAATAAGAATACTTAAGCAACTTTAAATTATTAAGAATATTAACTTTAACAATGCTGAAAAGGTTTGTCCAAATTAATTTATCGTTCTTCCTTAAATTAAGTATGGTAATTTATGCCATCAGACATTTTAAATACTTTAATTATTTTAACTGTCCATTTTTATATTTTCGAAATTATCAGCGGTTAATTTTAGTTTACTAAATTTGATTATTTTCAATCCTTCTAATCATTTTGGTGGCAAAATAATTTTTAAAAGATGATTCGGATTCATGAATTTTTGACAAGTTGATAATCTTAGATTTATTACTGAGTAATTTGAGGTCAATATTTAACCAAGAATGGCTATAACCTCTTCATATTATGACCCCTTCTCAGTTTCATTCTGAATCTTTTACCTGTACTCACTCACTTAACCGGAAACCGCAGCAATCCCTGTCCTTGGCCCACTGCGCAGAAGCATGAAATATGACGTCACATACGTCAGAGTCATTGAAAAGGGAGGTGGAAAATTCCAATCCTGCTGTTTTCTTTAAATTTATCTTTTTTTAATTTTTCACTTACTTATTGTTAGTGATCTGTGAATGAACAACTACACCTATTCCTTCTGCAGAGCATTTGTTGTGACAGATTTCCTTTTATTAATTTTAGATTTCTTAGTTGTTGTTTATTGAACTACCGAATGATTCAGCTAAGAATTGAGATGATAGACATCTCACAAAACGCATGACGCTTTTTGAATTCATAAATATTCAAATTATTCATTACGAAATTATTACGGAGACTTGGCATTGTATTCAAAGTTAAAAGCAGACAGAATTAACTAAAATAAATATAAAAATGGACAAGAATCAGCTTCTATTAGGCAAAGTATTTGGTTTTTTCTCATTTTTCATAACGCTTAGAAGTTTAGACACATTTTATTGCAAATAAGATTTTTTCTCCTTAAATTTTCTGAAAAGTTAAAAACTTGGTCTTACTTTAGAATGTTTTGTTCCTCACTCAACAGTCATATTTTGTATACAAAGACTAATTTGTTCAGCACCCACGGTTTAAATTTCCCGAAACCCAACAAGCATATAAGCTGAACACAGAATACGAAACCTCGAAATGTAGAAACGAAGGTATAAACGCTATGCATTTGGTTACCAGCTTGGCTCAGCTGAGATTTTATTATTATATAAAATATGATGATTAATTTTGTATAAGAATTATATATTTCAATAAAATTACGAAAAATCTTTTTAGTTTTTAAAACACTATGAACAATTATAAAACATTTTTTCGAACTCTTTATAATAAGCATGTATTTAAGACATCTGTATACAACTATCATAATACTTGTAACAAAATATATAAAAACTTGTTAACTTGCATAATATTTTTATTAAAACTTTTATCCCTCTGTGGCTTAAGAATATGATCACCAAATATGCTTAGAGACATAACCTGAAGATTGCATGTTACACTGATCATAGAATTTAGAGTATTTAGCAAGAAATGTCGGGATAATAGAATTGGGCACCATAAAATATGACTTTTTATGAACTATAGCTCAGTTAATTCACCATACTTAATTGACTACTGGCACAATAATATATCTTCGGAAATTCTTAACAGCCGATTCAAAATTTAATTTTGGGGGTTTTTATTTATATACTATAATGCGTATTATAAATAGTGTGTTAAAAAATTTATTGTTAATATTTTATCTAAGCATTACAAAGTAAAGCTATCACTATAAATATTTTCTTTAACCTACAAATTTAGTTTTACATCTTCAATCAGCTTTTGAAAGTGCTTTTATTATCAAGAACGCGAGTCAGTTTACAACTATTAAATTAGTAAACACGTCTTTGGGCAAGCTATACTAGTAAACTGTATTATTTTTCTCTTGAAAAAATTCGCTATAAATGCAATTAAGAAATGCTTAAAAATCCATAAACTTCAATAATATTATAAATAATCTTCTCGATAATATAATAAAATATTACAATACTTAGGCTTAAAATTTACAAAATACTCCAGAAGATTTATTGTAATTTTCCAACTGAAATGTTCATATTTAGTCATCCTTTTTTATTGAAATGATTTATAATTACATTCTGATATGAACCAATTTCGCTTCGAATGAGAATTTTCACATTGTGTGTATCACAACAATATTATGATGAATTTAAAAATTTTACTATTTAATTTTAATTATACTTTTTATGCCTAATTTATATTTAATTGATATGCTTATTTTAAACTTAATGTTAATAATATTGCTATAACTACATTTTTCTATGACTATTGTGTAAAATCTTGCAAGACTAAAATATATATAAAATACACGTTGTTAAATATATTTTTGAAAATTAATACAAATGAACTAGTAACATAAATATACTATATTTTAAGTCGACAAAAATATTATATTTGTTTCTGAAAAATATCATTATATATTTCTTGAAAACCAATATTAATGAATACATGAAAAACATTTTATTTATAGTATTCTAAATAATTGTGTTAGAACCATAACCATAGCAAACAATGCCTTAAAAATTTAAAACCATAAAACAAATTCATACTTTATTTTAAAATTTAATGACTCTTTACGTTATGAAAATAACTTGAAATAATTAAATGAAAAGTAAATAGAATTGGTGAATCCTTGAATCTTTATATATATATATATATATATATATATATATATATATATATATATATATATATATATATATATATATATATATATATATATATATATATATATCATAACAATCACCTAAACTTTTTTTCAAGAATTTAATCATATGTATGAATATTATCAAAGTGCATTCATATGAAATTAATAAAATTAATTCGCAGTTTTTAATAAAAATTAATATCAGTGACATAAACTTACAATAAAGTCCATAATTTTATTAAGTTAAGGCAATTTTCTACTAACAAATATGGAGAAAAATATTGAAATTTATGTAAAAGTATTTACCACTCGAAGGCTTCATATTCATATAATCGTTCATTTTGTTCATAATCGTTCACGTGATATAATTTATTTTTTGGTTTCTTATTCATGTGTCAGCTTTTAATGTATTTAAGAACAATTTCTTTATTTCTTGGAACAGTGTTATCAATGGGACCTTAGATATCCAGCGTATCATTTGAGAAAATTACAGCAAACCAATAACACAAAATAAATATTAGTACTAAAGAATTATTGACTAATATTGAATTACACAACAATTCTTGTAATAGTTTTTCTAAAACATAACGTACATACTTTTAATATAAACTTTCACAGCTCCATTTGATTAAAATAATAAATGTAAGTATGTTTTCATGAATTGATATATATGTATGTGTGTATATATACTCATGTAGAGAGAGAATGCGTGTGGGAATTTAAGAATATCGAAAACTACATAAATCCGGGTTTTAAATGTCCTATATGCTTTTATATTCGATTGTGAATTATTCATTGAAACCCAAAGCATAAGTTAAAATTTGATATCTGAGTGTTCCTTCTTAAATACGACAGCTTAGAATTCCATTTCTCGTGAGACTGAAAAATGCACAATGGAACATCTTGACGCCCACAAAACTCCAAATTATTATCAAGAAAAATAAACAACTGATCCAAACCAGTTATTGTTTTGAAATTCGGATGGAAAGCGTGACGAACTGAGTTTGAATAAATGCTCATGTGAGGAAAACGCAAGAATCTTTTCCCACGAAGCACCTTATTTGACATTGAAACAGTTAAAAACATTTTAAAATCGGAACTTTTTGTCAACAGTGGTGAAAATCTTAAACAATGACAACAACTTACATTTCATGCATCTCACTGCATATACATGAAATGTATGTTGATCTCATTGTTGTGTGTGTTGTACATGAAATAAAAATTTGAAATATTCAAGGTTTTAATTCAAATGTTTAGACTTTTTTATTGATAATATATTTTATCATTGATGCACAGAACTTTTTTAGGCTTGAAATCTCTATTTGAGTTATTTTTACCATTTCAGTTGGTTTTATAATTAATTTAGAAATGAAATGGATTTTATTAATTTTTAAAATGCATTTATAATCAAAATTTATATGAATATTCTGAAATTCAAGTTTGTGTTTCAATTGAAACTATTTTCCTCTCTATATTGACTTGAAATGGTTTTCTCCTCATAACTTCAAATTTAATTGTAGTGTATTTATGTTACTAACTTGATTTATACATAGATATTTATTTCAACTTTCTTTTAAATGTTTGGATTCTTAAAGACTAACAGATATTCATCATTACGGCTAGTTGGCATGAAAAACGTACTTGATGCCTTTACTTTTTTATAATATTTTATATAATTGATGTGATGCTTCCATTTTCATTTTAGTACTATAACTTTTTAATATGTTTCTTAGATGAGCGGTTCTGCGTTCTTACTGATGTATGATTTATTTCATATCGAATATTAGAAGAAAATATAAACATATATTTAAATAATTATTGCTAAAAATACAATGAAATAAATAATGTAATCATACTTTTATATAATAAGAAACTTAAAATTACTTTTCATGTCAAATAATGAAGTTATTTCTGTACTAGTTGCGGGAAAAAAAGCATCGTTAGATAGAATTATGAAACTGTGAACCATATTAAATAATAATATAAAAAGATGTATTGTTAAAATTGTTGCATAATATAGTTAAACCTTGACCTGATTTTACATATAAATTTGTAATTTATAGTGGTAATGAAAAATAAAATGGAAACTTATATCATACATGTCAATTAATTTATTACAGAAAATATCAAAAGTAAGAAAGCTTTTAAAAGCACTGAATTTGCTAAATTTTCCATTACTTTTCTTACATGATATATAATAATTATTTCAATCACTTTTCATGAAACATAATTACAAATTTATATTTTAATATTTCTTTGTGTTAAATTAAATCCGATGTATACCAGTTTTTGAAAACTATTTGGAACTTTGTTTTCCTTTTCATTTTTACTGTCGAGTAAAAGATTAAAGAAATTATCCTATGTTTAACATAGAAATAATAGAAAAGTAATAAACGAGAAAAGGAGTCTTGACACACAATAAAATCAAAACACGAGGGTCACTCTGAAATTTTTGAGATATAACTAGGTTTTTAAAGTTATACTTACAAATTTTAGGTGTATTCAAAGTAGTCTCCTCCAGCATCAATGCACATTTGTAGACGAATTTTCCACAGATTAAATGCCTCAGCCATTCATTTCTTGGAATAGATGAAAAATGCATTTATAGTCACATAAATCTCTTCTTCTGAATGAAAACGACGTCGACGTAAGTTCTTTTTTAGATTTGAGAATAACCAAAAGTCGCACATAGCTAGATCAGGTGAATACGGCGGATGTTCTGTCATTTTAATTTGTTTTTGCTTAAGAAACTCAACTGCTAATCCGGGTGTATGTGAAGATACATTGTCATTGTGAAGCATTAGTCCCCTAACATTCAGTTCTTGTAGAATTTCTGGAAGACATTTAGTGATATACCAGTTTGCTGTTACTGTCTTCTGGCCTTCCAACTTGATGGCTTTAACCAATCCCGTACTTCTGAAGAAAACTGCATACATCATTTTTTTCAGTGCGCGTTGTTTTTTTACCATTGTCGGCGTGGGATCATCTTCATAGACCCATACTTTGCTTTCTTGAGGTGTTGGAACGTCAAAAACGGTATGTACGTTTCATCAATTATTACAATTTTAGAAATGATGTGGTATCCACCATCATTTGGTAATTTAAGAATTTCCTTACTGATTCTGACACGCTCCTCTTTTTGGTGCTCAGTTAGATTATGGGGAACCCAACGGCAAACTACTTTTTTCATATGTAATTCTTCATAAGAATGATTTTGTGTATGGCTGCGGATCCAATGTTAAGTTCCTTCTGTATCAGTTGATAGGTACAGCGATTATCATCCATTAACATTTTTCGTATGGCAGACACATTATCCGGGATTACTGCCGACGGCGGCCTTCCTGTGTGTTTTTCATCCTGAAGAAAATTGCGACCTCTTCTAAATTCCCTAAACCATCTGAATACAGTAGCACGAGCTGGAGATTCATCACCAAATGCTAATTGCAACAGTTGAACGCATTCTTCTTGGTTTAATCCTGCATTAAATTCGTAGAAAATCATAGCACGAAAATGTTCTCGCGTCAACTCCATTTTCTCTTCTGTTCAAAAATTTATTCTACGCTAAACAAATTGAAACAAGTCAGTAAAAAATCGTCTTTTGTGTTAAAATACTTTGTATTTAAAAAATAAACCGTTATTTTTAATTTGTAAATCCTCGTCAGCGCGTATCTCAAAAATTTCAGAGTAACCCTCGTATTATGAGATGTTTTGCAATAATTACTTATGAAACATTTCATTGCATATATAAAGGATTTTATTAAGCATAAATTGAAGGAAATAGGCAGATATATAACCACTTAAGAAAATGTAAAAAGTATAAGCATTATTAGTTCCTTCTATGAAATAAATTTTAATTTTAAATCACTTGGTATGGAAAACACATAATGATTCTATGGATTTTACGACAGTTCATCGAATAAAATGAAGTATTTTCATTCGATATATATTTTCTGAATACTAAAAACAGTTGCATATGTAAAAATGATTATAACTGATTAAAAAATCCTTATTTATTTCATATTTTGCTCTCAAAATTTAAATGCATTGCTCCATTTCATATGTTCGCATTGGGCTTTGGGAAACGTCATCTTCTTTATGTAGTTAAAAATCATCCTTCTGAGTTTTCCATTCATTCGAAAAATATACTCAAGATGATATTAAATTAATGATTTTTACAAAATTGAACTGTAGAATATTAGGTAGTTTTGGCAATTATTAATATTTAAATTTTACTGTTTTATACAGTTTAATGTAAATTCAATTTCAAAATGTTAAAATAAAAACAATATTTATCACTATTTTCTAAATTTGGAAATAATAAATATATTCAAGTCATTTTTAGATACAATTTCACACACAGATACATTATTTTGGATTTTTTATTCACATTCTTCCCTAACATGTGACATTTTCTTATGTTAATTCAAATCGGATTTTCAAGATAATAAGCAATTTTTATTTTTTACGACTTCAATGAAATTTTTATCAGTGTTTTTATCTATACCGGCATATAAGCAAAATAAAACTTATTTATAGTTTTAAATTTTCTTTTTACTTGATATTAAAAGTTTAGCTTTGTAATCAGAATAATATATTTATTTTTAAAATGCTTTTATATTTTCTAAGAAAATGTCTCACTAGGTGAAAGAAATTAGTATTATGTCTGGCGATTACAACACTTTCAATGACTCTGGTAATAACTAACATATTCATATTCCAGTGTTAAACACTTTGTGAAAGTTCTAATGAAATTTTATTAAATATTTGGTATATAGGTATTATATTATACTTTAGCAAATTTTATTGAAATGAGTATAAAAATATTTATAAAAAATGTTATGAAATTTTTAAAAATATTTTATCAGTTCATTTAAACCTTTCATCATATGCTTGCTAATCAAAGAATGTTTTTATTTATTTATTTTTTTATTTTTTATTTTTTTTTAATTTTTCCAGCTTATTTGAACCGTAAAATTCCCCCGCAATTTTATATTACTATAGCTAAGGGATAAAATATTCGTCTGAGTACTTAATATAAAGCTATAACTATTTTGGAATATCCTTTGAAAGTTAATTTAAGCTTGTATTCTAAAATTTTAACGAAATTTCATATTCCATATCATATCAGAACACTTGTATGTATTTAGGTTCAATTCTGCAGCATGAAACTTATTTCATTGTTTTGAAAAAAAATATATATTTAGTTTTTAATATGCAGTTAGAGAACTTTGAAATTTCCATCAATATTCATTCAGCCATATATCATAAAAATAGAATTAACTAAACAAAATGCAATGCTACTCATTACGATTAGTTTCTTCTTATGAATATCATCATGTTGTTCATGTTAAACGAAATTAATAAAAACATGAAAAATTTTAAGTCATTTACACGTCAATAAAAGGGTTTTATTTTCCATCTCTGGTATGCCAAACTTAATTCGCTATCATTGCTCTATACTTATTCAATTCTTCATCCAAAACACAACGTCAAAGTTTCGTTCTTATTTCTAATCGTTTATGTGATTTTCCAAGCAATTTCTCTGTATATAACACAAAAAACTGGGCATTACATTAATACAAATGACATTTGATAAATTCTTAATAACCATTTTGTGTGTTTATAATTAAATATATAGTTGTTATAAACTTGTTATCCCGAACATGAACATTTTTTATAAATGCCATCATAAAGTATAGATAATATTCCAAATTTCTATATTACCTTATATAATTTAAGCATATTTGAGTAGTCAGATTAGATTTCATTCGAACAAGAAGTAACTCTGATAAAAACTTTTTATCAATTATTAATAAATAAAAAACGATTTCGCGTAAACTGAGCTTTAATCAATTCCTTAAATAATTTTATTTATATAATATAATCTTATTCATATAAAAAGATAATTCTCACTTGTAAATGCTCTTTTTGTTACATTATACGAATCACTTGAAAATATAATTTAATTTTTCAAATCATTGTAAGTATCAGTAAATTATAATGCATTTATTAGTGCAGTATTATTAGTGCATTTATTAGTGCAATAAGTATTTTCTATTAACCCTTATATTCCTTTTAAAATCTATAAGAGGTGAACTATTGACTAAAATCATAACTAATAATGAGAACTGTATATTTCAGAATTACAATCATTTTTCCAAGAAATATAAAATTAAAATACTTTTTCCTTATTGACATAAAATATAAATATTCAACATTAAATATTACTGAATCATTTAAATTATATATAAAAACAATCAAATATAAATATTTCCATTTTAAAATAACTAGCAACTGCTAATTCAAAATTTTAAAATGAAAATGATTTAGATGATAAACATAATGAGTGAATAATGTTTCTTATGCGTGTAAAACATTATAATTACAGAGTTATGAAAATAGACACATAAATATGAATTACATATATTTATATTAGTTGATTTCTTGAAAAAATTAATTTATTGCTTTAAGCAATAAAATAGGATAATAATGTTGACATTCAATAACTAATATTTTAATACTGCATTTTTATTTTAAAAAATATTATACGAATTAACAAAAACACAAGTAAGCGGTGATTAAAAGGAACAATAATAACTAAAACACAAAAATAAAATTAATGTTAAAGTAACAACCAAAAAACAATTAATTTTCATTCTAAATTTGTAAAACATGTAAATTATATTCCTTGCTTAGGAAAGAACAGTTGTAATATACATTTGCCTTGGTTATTATTTTTGTATTTTTCTACGCTTTCTTTTACTTGATCACTAATGATGTCATCATTTTCACATAGATGCGAATGGAAATTACTTAAACGTTCAATGACGCACTTTTACTCATAAAGCTTTAAAACCAGCCTTGAATTAATTGTGCATGCTTTATTTTATTTACGAAATGAGCCTTAAATCCGAAGGTGATATTACGTGAATTATTTATCTTTAAAAAAATCACCTTTAATAATCTGAGAGTTTCCGCTTGATACAATGTTATATCTTGGAAAACTATTCGAATTCGTATTAATTTTCTCTTTTTAGTCAAAGACATATCAATCGATTACAAAAATGAGTGAGTATCAAATAGCTGTTAAAAAGACGGAGGCGACAATGATATTATGCTTATTCAACGTCCTTGTCAATTATTAGATTTGATTTTGCAGCGGAAATGAAAAAAAAACTACAGACACCCATTTAATTAAATCCTACAGCAATCTTTTTTAATGTTTTCGCATTCAATGGTACTACAAATTTACTTAACAAGGAAGAGATTGTCTGTGCATTATCTCATAAATCGGCCTTCGTCCCCTGCTAAGATAGCTCCATAGAGAAACTGCAGTTCCATTTTATGTAATTAACAATAATTAAATAACAAACTAAAACATTTAAAGACATTGAAACTGTTGTACGGTTTCATTTCACATGAATATTTTTTATATATATTTTGATTTATCTGCTGATTATAAAGTACTTTGGAAGTCTATTTATTGCATATAAAAGTCGTCACCTACTTCACGTGACATAAAATTTATAAGCGACGCATTTCAGGACTGAAGACATTAAAATTAATCGATAAGTAAATCTATAATAATTATAAAATAACTAATTTATCCTTAACTGCCGATTTAAAGTAATATTTACCTAACATATTATCAGTAAATAATTAAACATTATCTGTTAATGGTTAGAAATTATAATATATATTCACTCTTTTAATTAAAGGATTGGAATTTTAATATAGCATAATTATGTCACGCCATGAGAAATATACCTAAGATTTTAATAATTAATAAATTATATCTATTGCTTGATTGTGAACAAAAATATGAATAAAGCAATAACTGTAATGAAGTATAAAATAGCAATTTTACGTTATAAAATAACATCTAGTCTATTGAGCACTTTGTAATTTTGAATCAATTTAAAAATATAAGCACTTGTATCATAAATGTCAATTTCGTGACAAAAGTGTTCGATTTTCGTGATCTTTGTTCAAACCAGGCTACTAGGTGATATGCCAACGGGCAATGAACGTCAATCCTCTTTAAACAGCCGATTTTGTGAATGACTAAAAAAGAAACAAATTTCATTTAAAATTTCGAATATAAAGGTAGAGTGACAAAGTAAAAAAAATATGAGAAGATAGGTTCACACATATAAAATCAAAATAACGATTTTTATAGAAATATTCTATTTAAAATCTGTTAAATATTAAAAGAACTAAGTGCAAAACTAAAATATTATTTCCTTGTGAATAATTGGCACATTTTTCATTTTTTCACAGCTCCCGTTTTTCTTTAAAATTTTGAAAGAAATATAAGTTTATAACACACACACGCACGTATATATATATATATATATATATATATATTATAAATGTCATTAATACTTTCATCATTTTGTTAATATCATAAGAAGATATTAGATTTTTAAATACACAAATCAAATTAAATATTTTCAAAAGGATATAATTTAAAATATATGTTAAAATTTGCATCCAAATTTTCATTAGTCTATTTTAAATACTACCAGATCATGTTTCAAAAATAGGTATAATATTTTTAAAGAAATTTGTATAGCATTTAAACGTGAATTGTGGCTGACATAAAATTTAAAATAGAATTCAATGTTCATTGATCAAGGGAATTATAAATAAACAATGCAATTTTCTTAATTAAATTTTTTATTTTAATTATTTATGTATTTCTCTTATTTTAATTTTTTATTTTTTTTTACTAAATTCTTCTGCAAATGCATTTTAATGACACATTTCTTCTTTCTTTTTTTTAATGATTTGATGCAAATGAATAATTTAATGCATCAGATATGAAAATTAATTTTTGAAACATATATGTATTTAAATACACCTTGTGAATTGGAGTTGTATTTAAAAAAAGATATTTCTTCCAATTTTCAAAGTCTCGTAAGAATGTTGAGGCATGTAAGGTACTTAAATGTTGCAGCTAGAAAAATTTCAACTTTATCACTAAAACTTATTTTAACTAGATATCTTTGATTTAAATTTTGATATTTTATAAAGTTACTAATCTTAAAATTTTGTGGCTGCATATCAATGTTATTATATTCTACAAATTACTTATGAAAGTCATAATTCTAGGCAACTTTCTGCTTAGAATGACAATTTTGAAAGGCAATTTTTCACATAAATAGTTTTGACAAAACTATACTATATTTTTTCAGCAATACATAAATATAGATGGATATATTCTGCTCATGGTTTGGTTTCTCGGTTACAGTTATTTTTTAAGCTCAAAATTTAATTTAAAATAGAGTTTGCGACTAAAGTGACATCTAAATTATTGTTCTATATCCAATGTTTGAATCAAACCTTATGAATACTATATCTTATATTGTCAACATTCAGCTAAAAAATTGGCAAAAGCATTGGCTTAAGCACATCAGTGCTTAAAATCGATAAACGAGAATCAGGAAACAGAAGTGTTATATATATCTTCTATTGCTCAGTATTTACTGGGATCGAATCCGAGACCTCCCTATTTTTAAAATGGCACAGATGCCGTATAAACTAGGATCCAAATTCTGATTTTGGTGATTTTTGACGGAATTTTTGTGTATCTGGCAACCTGGTTTTATTACATCATGGCTATGGAGACCTGTAAAAATTATGCAGAAAATTCTTTATTTGGCAACAGTAGTATTTACGTCATAGTGCAATTCACTATACATCATCTTGGCAACATTTATTCATCGCCAAAAAATTCAGAATTTGCCATCCAAGATTATAAGGCATCTGTGCACCTAAAAGTATTGGCCTACACCAGGTCACGATGAAACGTACGAATACTCAATTGTTAATCTCAGAAATGTAAAAACATCTGCCGTAACTTGTGAGATTATACTTTGTTGAAGAGTTCCATCACTGTTCACACTCTCATAACAATACTGATTCATTTTTCTATGCTAAATAATGCATTTGTGTAATCTTTTGATTACACCAATTATTTACCTACTGTTTTTCGCCAAGATATTTTGAAAAATAAAATTTAAAAACTTTCGAAAGAAATGATTTCAATAATTTTAATCTGAGATATCTTTTGGGCAATAATGAAAAGTTTTAAATGTTGAATATTATCAAAATCAGAGTGCACTGTAAATTTTATATCTGTTATAAAAAATGATATAATCATATTTTTGATTTAAGACGTTCAATTCCTTTTGTAAAAATCTGGTTCCAAAACTAAGGTACATCTTTATTTTTCTTATACAAATATACCAAACGCAGAAATTTTTTTCTTTTATTTTTAAGCAAATATTCACATTTGTTTAAATTTTTACTTTAGCAGCTTTTACTTCTTTGACATTTGGTTTCAATAACAGCATATAGATATAAAATAAATAAAATTTGTTTCATATTGAGAGTTAATATTAAGTATGCTATGATGCCATTATTCAGTTATATACATTCATAAATATCTTTCTTAATTTTTAAAAATTTTCATTTAAACTTTTTATGGTAGGTTTATGATTATCATAATATAAATTAAAAAATAATAATCAACCTCTACCAAGTAAAGCAATTTCATTATTATGCTTATAAAAACTCTCAATAATAATTTTTTAATTCCTTTCCTCTAATAAAAAGTATAAATTTTAAGCACCAAGAGTTTGATAAGCTTAGATCAATGAAGATCGGGTCAAAGATTAATGAAAAAGATGTATTATAAAATTCGCATTCTTAAATTAGCATTTAACCTTTCAGATGTCAGATCAAAACTGGTTAGAAACTTTTTGCGTAACCAGTATGATTCGATGATTGAAATAATAACATTTAAATAATTTCCGCCATGGAAAAAAACAGCTTTTCATTGATGAAGGTAAACAGTTATTTTCAGCTACA